>PVKU01008863.1:0-68763 GCA_004027475.1 Anoura caudifer | reverse complement strand
TGGGGGCCTGTACTTTTAGAAAGACAGACCTCTCCAAATGATAGCAAACTTCCAATTACATATGTGGTGCCTTAAATTTATTAGGCCTGCTGCAACGAACAAACTGCCCTTGTTACCTGTGTCCAAGAGCAACTGCAGTTTTAAAAAAATCCAATTTCTGCCCATTCCTAATATGTGTTCTTCATTTTGAATTTAAGGGAAAAATGCATGAGCCCTTTTTTTTTCCCCTAAGGAGGCAGTTGCTCCAATGATTACCACTGAGGTTTTTTTTTTTCTTTGCCTTCGATCTATCTGAGCGGTATCAGTGGGGTTGACCCTTGACTCTTGTGCTCTGACCCTCAGAAAACCAAAGATAATATGACCAACCAGACAATGGTTTGTTATCATGTCGTCTTTGGAGCAGGTATACACTGAATTGTGAAGCAAATTTTCTTTCACATGTCTCTTTGGGAAATGTTTAAATTTGTTTTCAGTTCAGGATCTCTATAGTTCTTTCTTTTATTAGTGTTTTTAAAAAACATTTCCAAATCCTCTGAGTCCATCAGAGAATCTGATCTTTTCCTAGCTTCCTAAAAAAGAAAAAAAAAAAAAAAGCCCTTGTTTGTCCTCTTTATCTTTTTGGAGGGGAAACAGCAAAAACGTAATAAAGCATCCACACGTTTTGTTGACAGGAGCGCCCCTCAGCTGGCTTGGGTCTCAGGGGGGTTCCTGGTTAACCTACTCAGGTGTAGCTTTTGGAGGAGGCTGGGGCTTGACCTTGGCAAGCGCAGGCAGGGCTGCCCAGCTGTGCCTGGCGCTCCTGGTGACACATGTTCGAGGCAAGAGGAAGGTGCTCCTCTTCCACCTCACTAAACACCTGCGAAAGGGCTTTCAGATGTCCGCCGGAACACGGGTCTTCAGAGAACAAATCTTTGTGTCTCACCTACCCTTCTCGGTAACGCACAACTCGGTATTTCTCTGTCATTGCCGAGATTCTTTTCCCCTTTGCCTCACTCCTTTTCTCTGCACAGTCAGTCCCAGGCCATTGGAAAATCTTGCTCCTTCTGTGGGGGTGCCAGGAGGCAAGAGCTAATGTTGCTCCTCCTCCTCTGTAAATGTAGAGCTTCGTTGGCCCACACCACCTACAGGGAACTCTCTTGGTCTCTCTCCCCTAATGCACCTTGTCATTCTTGATTTGGATGATCCACACATATTGGTTGTGAGAATTGGAGGTGGGGGGGATGCCCTGGTGGGGACCTGTAGGATAAAAGATGATGGAGGCACTTGGGCATATTTATTCCCACTCAGAAATAGGAGCACAGAAATACAATCTCATTCTTGACCACGGCATTGTGTTCACACGCTCAGTGAAAACTTCTCTGTGTCCTTTAACCACAAGCAGCTGACCCAGGTCTGTGCCATCCCACTGTCCCGCCTTAGCTCCGTCTCCCAGCGAGGCGCTCCTCCTATTCCTCTGCTGGGACCATGTCTTAAGGGTTAGGCCTCAGGTGGCTTCTCTCGCTCTGTCTCCTGCAGAGCCCTCTCTCCCGTAGAGTTATCCATCGTCAGGATTTCTACATTTTACTTCTTTCCACATGGCTTCTGATTTCTTCGTCGCTCACCTTGAATTCCAGCCCCGCACTTCCACTGGTATCTGTGCGGACAGGGCGGCGTAAGCAGAGACTCAGCATTTCCGAAGCCGGGCTCTTCCTCCCACACCTGTCATCTGTCAAGGGCTCTACCGCACGGGCTTCCGGAGTGACAACTTCGGAAGCATCTTCGGTTGGTCTCGGTCCCTTAAACCTCATTGAGTCACTCAAGGCCTTAATCTCGTACACCATTTACTCATAATCATTTCCGTGTGTGTTGTTTTTATTTTAAAGTAACGTTCCAACACTTTTTCCTTACTATGATAGCCATTTCTAAGCCCACTGCAGGACACAGAACTAAAAAAATACAGGAAAGTATGAAAAAGAAAGTATGTCATCAATAATTACACCTCACAGATGATTGTTTTGATATTTTCAGCCATTGTTTCCTGTTTTTATCTGTATGTGAATGTGGTAAATTATGGAATCACATAGTTCGCATTTACTGTATTACTCAGTAAAATTTTTAAAGCATTTTTGATGTTATTAAATAATTGTTAGCTTTATGGCTTTCAATCAGGTAAATATATTGCCATTTATGTAGCCAATCATCTATTAAAATCATTACTATTATTTTACTATTAAAACAATACTTGATAAAAACCAATAAGGCACATAACAAAGGACCGACAGATTTTATAAGATAAAACTTTCATGTGGCTAATGACATGAATAAAATTAAAACAAAATGATAAGCTGGGAGAAATTATAAACAACATGTATAACAGCAAAGAGGCAATAAACATAATATGTAGAGAGTGCCTTTAAAAAGCTTGAAAAAGGCCAAGTATACAGTTGAAAAAGGTAAAAAAATTACGGCAGACAACTCAAAATGGTCAATAAACAAGAAAATAGCACAGGTGGGAAATACTGTCTCCTTGTTCTAAGTGGCACTAATACTTTATAGCTTATATTTTAAACTATTTAGTTAATCCGAGAGGCATGGGAGCTATATTTGAAATCTAAACACCCAGCGATGATCACTGCTAACATTTTTAATGTCTTTTCTATATTTATCTAATAATCAAAACATTCCTTTGCCTATTCTAAATATTTTCCATAGTTATAGCTATAGCAAAAAAAAAAAAATAGAATACAAAAGAAAAACATGAGAAAATTTAAACATTATAAATTAATTACCATTGAAAAAAATACAGTACCTTTAGTAAAATTATTAGCACACAAAATAGTTTAGGACAAGAAGTGAGGGCATGAAAACTTTTGCCACTTTATTTTGAAAAAGGCACATGCTGCACAATATTGTCTCAGATGTTTGAAATTACTTTCATTTACTTGTCCTTATTCACTTGACTGACTTTACTTCTCTTTAAAATCGCTCCGAGTTTTCAGATATTTCAATTCATGAAATAGACATCTTTAGAGCACACTTTTTTTCACAAAAGGTAATTTGACGACTTTTTCTTCCCTTAGCCTCTTAGATAAAATAAAGTCTTTTCTCCCCGTACCTTGCTAACCATTCCTTTTTCTTTTTTCCTCTTTTTCTCCTTTTCTACCCAGCCTTTACATTGGGGTTGTTGTAGGTTCAGTTCTAGGTTTTGTTCTCTTTCCGTTCTATCTTATCTACCTGGTGGTTTGAACCATACCTAGTCCTGACTCACTATATTTAAGTCTAAATTGAGTCCTTTGAGTGGCATCTCTGTTTGATCCGTTCTCTTAGAGTCCTGAGGTACATTGGGCTTGGTGTATTGAAACCGAACCGATCAGTTTGTCTCACGGATTGTCCCTTCTTCCAACCATCTGCACTGGTCAGGAAGACCAGTTATCCCTAACACCTCTCCTTTTACCTGTGTCTAGTTCATCTCCAACTCCTGTTTAATGCCTTTTGTGTTTCTGTTCATGAGGAATATTGGTATAGTTTGTTTTCTTGTAATATCTATGGTTTTAGTCTCAGGTAACATTGGCATCGAAAACGAGTTGAGAAGTGTTCTCTTCCCTTCTACCGCCTGGAGGAGTCTGTGTAGATTTTTTTTCTTAAATGTTTGGTAAAAATCACCAGTGAAATCATGTAGGCCTGGCATGGTATTTTAGGTTTTGTTTGCTTATGGTATTATAATTCATGTACAACAGACAGTACATATTCAATATAAGAAGATTTATTTCTATAATTTCTTCAAGATATGGGGCTCTTTAGGTTGTTAGTGTGTTCTTGATTAAGTTTTACAGTTTGTGGTTTCTAAGGATTTGTCCATTTCATCCAAGTAGGCAAATATATTGGTATAAAGTACTTCACAGGACTCTCATTAACCCCTTAGTACCTGTAAAATCCATAGTGATTCCTCCTCTTTTAACAGCAGATGTTAGTAACTTGTGTGTCTATAACTTTTTTCTTGATCAATCTGACTGAAGTGTTTATCAATTTGATTTATCTTTTTTAATAAAACAGCTCCTTTTACAATTGAGCTATCTTCAAAATGTATTTGACCAAAAGAAATAAAACTTTCTTTTGCTGAAGAAATATGGCAAATCCACACACATATTCTGCATGGAAATGAATTACTCACAATGGGAAATTTGACATGATTTTCATGTTAAATCAAAGATAGTATCAATTAAATTGTCACCTTATAGTTTCCTAAACTTCACCAAAGACTATTGTTGTAGATCTGGGAAATAGGAGAGTAATTCAATATCTGACATTAAACTCAATTACATTTTGGGTTTTAGGCTCTACCTCTCAACTAGTAGCAACACTTACAAATTATACTTTTTTCATCTTCATCTAAAATTGGAGAAAATATAAATTATGGTATGCTAATTTTGGACATATCGGTTAAATAATATATCATATAATATTTACCTATATGATTAGCAGAAATAAAAATATAATTCTTTTTTTCATTTTTTATTGTTGTTCAGTTACAGTTTTCCCCATTTCCCCCATTATTCTCTCCTGCCCTAACCATTCCCCACCTCCCACATTCAATCCCACCATTGTCTTTGTCCATGAGTCCTTTATACATGAACCTTGACTTGACCCTTCTCCTTCTTTCCCTTGTTATTCCCCTCGCCTCTCCCCTCTGGTCACTGTCAGTTTGTTCTTTAAGATATTATAATTCTCAATTTTCATGAGGATACGATAAAATTAGCAGTCTTGTGTACAATCAAAATGAATGTAAAAACTACTAAACCTCTTTGCAAGGAATTTTAAAATAAGCGTTGTGTATCCAAGTTTTTCATACCATCCAAATCAATTCTATTTTTTTTCCTGGCAATTATTCTGAGGAAATGGTTAAATATGTGAACAAATACAAATATATTAAAAAATGTTCATAGGTCAGTTATTTAACAATTTTTTTTTTAAAGCTAGACATAATGTCCAATAACTGGGGAACAAATTTCAAGTGAATTTTAGCAGGCTGAACCAGGTCAAACTGTCATTTTTTATAGGTTAAAAAGATGAATGTCAATAATTTGATATGCTTCAATCTACTAGGAGAAACATCCAATGGAAGATTATGTGGATAGTAAATACAACTGTACAGGTTGTTTTTAACAATGCGAGTAAATAATCATACATTGGCATAATACAAATGGGATACAAATCATATCTTCAGCATGCCTTAAGGTACACACACATGCACGCACACGCACCAGAGACCTGTGGTTGTATTTGGGATGTATTTTCCTTTCTTATGTTCCACAGTAGCATGGTGTTGCTCTCACAATCAGGAATGGGTTATTATTCAACGGAAACACAGGAACTACCACTTTCCCAAATAAAGAAGGAGTGCCTGTCTCACCATCTGCAGCCTCAAAGAACTCCCAAAGTTAACTCATTTTTTAATTTTTTTGATCACGTACAAGGAAAAAAAGAACTGCAATAAGCAGGGTAACATGGGGATGTTCATAGTATGTCTGAACGCACTGCTGGAAGGAGGGAATTCACAGATTTCCCGTGATTATAGGTGACTGCTCCCCAAGGAAACATGTCACCCTCTGTCCCCCAAGGAGCTGACCACTGCTGAGGCAGAGAACCCCACCCACAAATCCACAGATCACTCTAACACGCCAGCCTGGCAGGTCCATGTTGGGGAATGGTTGTCTTGCGATGCTCATTCCAGAATTCCTTATGAAATCATTAAGTACATCTGGAGAACAGGCTCGTTAAGGTGATTTCCCTTATTTGCTACACAAAGTGAAAACACTGGAAAGCTAGTATCCAATTTTAACTGATAAGAAAAATAAACAGTAGTGAGGAAGGAAGGCTCACTAAATAAATAGAGAGAAGGATTCCCCACTGCGTGAAAAATATTCTGTTGCCAGCCTACTTTGGATTTGTCCATTTCCCCTCTCAAATGCCTTGAGAAAAATCACGAATCACATTAACCTTAGGTGACTTATTCCTTCTGATGCAGCTATCTAATTTCTGTACATCTCCTGGGCTTGCTCAGGAAAGCCAAAACCAGTTGCGTACAATAGTGTTTGGGCATTTGTGCATTCCTGGATCCAATGGCCACGATCGCCATTCCAGTTGTAAAAATGCCACGTGGGCATTGAGACGTATTTCTAGGGAAACACCATAAAGACTTTGAATTACCGAATTAAGATTTTTAAGTTTTTATTTAGGCAAATGAAGCTGCCAGAAGGATTTTCAAACCAACCCTCTTTATTTATTTTTGAGTTGGAAATGGAAATATTTTTGAACACTGACTAGATTGCTAGAAATTTAGAAAAGATTCTAAATAATGCTGAGTTTACAATTTGAGAAAAAGCATCCACTTCTTCTAGGGCGGTGGAGGATAACGACTATAATTGCTGACTTTTTGGCACATTGAGAAGTCATAGCAAAGTTTGTGTCTTGCAAGGAGATTTTTCACACTGGTGCAGCCTTAGATAAAAATAATGTTTATTTCCAATTTGCTTGGCTTAAGGTCTCCTTCCTTTATTTCAGTCTTTAAACACACCAGCACAATTTTATCCTCCTGCAATGGGGGCTGAGGCATGTAAGGACAAGGTGTTTGAATTGGACTTAGCGATAGCCTTTTCGCCAAGCGGGTTAGACAACTGTGTGAGTGAGCCCAAAAGTCATAGGCCTGATTCTCACATGGAGCTTCACTCTTTTCCCTTACTTGTCTTTGAAGAAGACCCCAACGGGAGTGAAACTGGACAAATAAAATTCAATTAGAGAAGAAAGATGTGGAAGCTCAAAAAACAAGATGTTGTCTTGAGTATGCCATGGTGGTAGGAAGAGCTGTCAGCCAAGGACAATGACGCCTGAAGGTGGTGTCAGAAGGGGAGAGAGACTAAGGCAAGGGGCAGGGGCATACTGACCGCCTGGGTTTTGCCTAACGCGGTTGCTGTGGTTGGATCAGAACACACTGATTCCTATTACTAAGTAAATAACTCAGGGCAAGGGCAGGGCAAGGGCATTGGCTTGGATTCGGCATTTATTTGTTATACAGTAAAATGGCGGGGCGGGAAGATCAGAAACCAAATTCTTATGTAGGTACCCAGGCTATTGCTATGGTTTTGGAAAAAAGCACTCTGGGATAAGCCTCGGGGTTACCGTGACGTTACCACAGAGCCTTCCCCATTTGGTTCTGCCATGTGCGACACCAAACAGCGAGAGCTGCACGTTCAGCCAGCCAGCGATCATGGGTGGGGGGGAACACTCCCTAGGGAAGCACGTCAACCTCTGTCTCCCAAGGAGCTGACCACTGCCCTCTTCCATCCCCGGAGACGCAGTGCGCATACGTTAAATCTCGTTCAAGGGAGCACATTTTTAAGCAATACTTTGTGAAAATAAAAAAACAATGGACACACGCTGCCTATGTCATTTCACAATTCTGTTCAAGCATCTTAACAACCCTCATCTCATGAAGGCAGGAACTATCAAGAGAGGGGAGAGGGAGGTAGCTTCTGTGGGACCTTGCACCCTCCTCTGCTGTCAGATCCCATCCTCTTGGCTGTGTATTTGGACGTTCCTGGGATCCCTGCCTCCTAAACTGTGTTCTAGTCTTTAGCACCACTTCCTAGCCCAGCGATGCTTTGGTCTTGACTCCCAGCACATCGCATTCCCATTTGAACCCAACCCCATCCAGACTTGTACACCCCTGAACAGGTCAACTGGACACTAGCTTTGTTCCTAACACATTTCTGAACTCCCTACTAGACAGAAATGATTGGATCCGTACGAATAAGGACCATGGTACCAGCGCCGTCCAACCTGGGCCCCACTGGCCGCACAAAGCCCAGGATGGCAGTGATTGAGGCCCAACACAAAATCACAAATTTGCTTAAAACATGATGAGACTTTTTTGTGATTACATGTTGTAATGTATTTAATGTGAGGTACAAGACAACTCTTCTTCCACTGTTGTGCAGAGATGCCAAATTTTGGACACCTCTGGAGGCTAAGTTAGTTATTAATGTTACCAGTATCAACACCCCCACCCCTTGGTCACCATGGCCTCTTGGCTATTTACAGGACTGTGCCAGGAAGACAGAGGTAGTAATGAAGTCCCTGCCAGCCAATAATATTTTCTCATTTTTTTAAATTCTATTGTTGTTCAAGTATAGTTTTCTGCCTTCCCTCGCAAGTCTTCCCACACCCCAGCCATCCCCACCAACTTCCCCTGATTCCACCACCGCCTTGTTTTTCTCCCTATGACCTTTATAGTTGATCCTGAAAAGCCTTCACCCTTCCCCGCCCCCCCCCATTATCTCCTCCCATCTCCTCTCTGGTTACTGTCCGTTTGTTCTTAATTTCAATGTCTCTGGTTCTATTTTGTTTGCTTGTTTGTTTTGATGATTAGGTTCCACTTAAAGGTGAAATCATATGGTATTTGCCTTTCACTGCCTGGCTTATTTCACTTAGCATGATGCTCTCCAGTTCTACCTATGCCGCCACAAAGGGTGGGAGCTCCTTTCTTTCTGCTGTGTAGTATTCCATTGTGTAAATGTACCATAGTTTTTTGATTCATTCATTTGCTGGTGTGCACTTAGGTTGCTTCCAGCACTTGGCTATTGTAAATTGTGCTGCTATGAACATTGGGGCGCATAGATTCCTTTGGATTGGTGTTTCAGGGTTCTAGGATATAATCCTAGCAGTGGAATTGCTGAGTCAAAAGGCAGTTTCATTTTTAGTTTTCTGAGGCAATTCCATACTGTTTTCCACAGTGGCTGCACCAGTCTGCATTCCCACCAACAGTGCACTACGGTTCCCTTTTCTCCACAACCTCTCGAACACTTGTTGTTTGTTGCTTTGTTTATGATGGCCATTCTCACTGGTGTGAAGTGGTATATAACTGTGGTTTTAATTTACAACTCTCTGATGGCTAGTGATGCTGAGCATCTTTTCATATGTCTCTGGGCCCTCTGTATGTCCTCCTTGGAGAAGTGTCTGTTCAAGTCCTTTGCCCATTTTTTTTTTTTTTTTTGTCGTCTTAGAGCAGAGTTGTGTGAGTTCTTTACGTATTTTGGAGATCAAACCCTTATCTGAGGTATCACTGGCAAATATATTTTCCTGCATGGTTGGTTCTCTTTTCATTTTAATGCTATTTTCTCTGGCCATGCAGAAGCATTTTACTTTGATGAGATCCCATTTGTTTTCTTTCCTTTATGTATCTTGCTCTAGGAGACATATTAGTGAAAATATTGCTACATGGAATATCTGAGATTTTCCTGCCTATGTTCTCCTGAAGGACTTTTATGGTGTCATGACTTATATCAAAGTCAATATTCAGAAATCAAAGGTATTTTTGTATACCAACAATGAAATCTCAGAAATAGAAATCAGGAAAAAATCCTATTTGATACAGTAACAAGAAAAATAAAATACCTAGGAATAAACCTAACCAAGGAAGTAAAAGACCTGTACTCAGAAAACTACACAACACTGAAGAAAGAAATTAAGGAAGACACAAACTAATGAAAGCATGTACCGTGCTCATGGATTGGAAGAATTAGCATCATCGCAATGTCCATACTACCCAAAGCAATTTATAGATTCAATGCAACACCTATTAAAGTACCAAGGGCATATTTCACAGACATAGAACAAACACTTCAAAAATTTATATGGAACCATAAACGACCCTGAATAGCTGCAGCACTTTTGAGAAAGAAGAGCAAAGTAGGAAGGATCACAATACCTGACACCAAACTATATTACAAGGCCACTGTAATCAAAACAGTCTGATTCTGGAATAAGAACAGACATGTAGACCAATGAAACAGAACAAAGAGCACAGAAATAAACCCAAATCTATATGGTCAATTAATATTTGACAAAGGGGGCAGCAACATAAAATGGAGTCAAAATAGCCTCCTCAACAAATGGTGTTGAGAGAGCTGGGCTCCTACATGCAAAAAAAATGAAACTCAATCACCAACTTACACCATACAAAAAACAAATTCAAGGTGGATGTTAGCCAATATCTGCATCAACAGGAGTTACTATCTCCTTCCACTGCCATTCCTAATTCCCTTCAATCATGCTAACAACCCACACCTCATGAATGGGTGTGGGTGTAGGGCAACAGAAGCAGAACAGTGTAACTGTCTGATGAATCTTACCTTCTGTTTGGAGATGCTTCTCCTTGGACATCCATAACAATATGGTTCTGGCCTCATGGGCTCCTGCATCCTGCAACACAAGCACACATTCCTGAGTTAGAGGTGTGTATGTGCTCCCTCGACAGTTTGGCATCAGAGAAATTCTCTTTGCAGCACCGGTATCCTTAGATCAGATAAATATCAATGATTTTATGAATTTTACATGCTAGCTAGATGAAGGCAAAGCATTCTAAATCACAAGGGTATAGAAGTTATCATCAGAAAAATCTAAGTAATAGTTAAGAAAATTAAGAATGACAAAAATACATAATCATCAAAGAAAGAAGAGATATTATTAACCAGATCAATTTGACTCTAGGTATTGATATTCTCTGCAAAAAAGTACTAACTAGTCACATGATTATTATATTTCCTCCCATATCCCAGTGAAATATTTTACCTGTGAAGAGATGTTAACAGCAACTGGTCAATTGAAAAAGAGAGATCTATTTATGACTTAGTAAACAACTTAAATTTCATGGAAGGAAAGAAAAACACAGAAAGAGAGTGAATTATTCTCATTCTTAATGAATTATCTTATTTAAAAGCTGTTCCTTTTAGTTAAATCTCAAGCTATGTTTTTATGTGACAGTAATTGTACAATATGGCAAAATATGTTTGACTTCATTTTATTAGATGCACTTCTGAATATTATCAGAAGAAAATTTATCTATAATAATTTGAATCAAATATTCATGTCCATTTTATATCTTTTAACTTGGGAAATATTGTCTTACAGGTATCACATCTACCTTAGCATGTAATAAAGATCACACTTCACACAGATTGAACAACTTTTGAATTTGTTCATCTTTCTTACAGTTGTGTAGGAGAGTTCAATAAACTGCACAAGGAAAATACCCCACTATAAATTAAAGCCACAAGTGTATTAAAATGTTTGTATGTAAACATATATAAACATATATGTGTGTGTGTGTTTATATATATTTCCCTGGATTCCTTATAACTTGGAAGAGGCTTAATCATAAAATTGTCAGAGTAGTAAGTCCATTCTCTTAGGGATAGACAAGACTTCCTCAATGAAACTTTTCTCTCTTCCCTCAAAATGTGGATTTTTAAAAAAGTGTTGCTCACCTACTTCCAGGGAAATGTTATTTTAAAGTAGCAGCTAGAAATGTAAAAACTTAATATGACTTCTTCTGGAAAGCCTGTTAGAAATGGCTTGAAGAAATTCACCTGGATGTTTATAAAGTGATCTCTTACTTTTTAAAACATATTTTATTGATTATGCTATTACAGTTGTCCCAATTTTCCCCCATTTGCCTCTCTCCACCTGGCACCACCGTTCTGTCCAGTAATCTCCCTCCTTAGTTCATGCCCATGGGTTATGCATGTAAGTTCTTTGGCTTCTCCATTTCCTGTACTACTGTTAACCTTCCCCTGTCTACTTTGTACCTGCCAATCTGTGAGTCTTAATCCCTAAAACTTTTCCCCCATTCTCCCTCTTCCTCCTCCCAGCTGATAACCCTCCGAAAGATCTCTATATCTATGATTCTGTTCCTGTTCTGCTTGTTTGATTAGTAGGTTTTTTAGATTCACTTATTGACAACTGTGAATTTGTTGCCATTTTAATGTTCATAGTTTTGTTCTTCCTTTTCTTAAATGAGTCCCTTTAATATTTCATGTAATAAAGGCTTGGTGATGACAAATTCCTTTAGTTTTACCATGTCTGGGAAGCACTTCTTCTGCCCTTCAATTCTAAATGATAGCTTTGCTGGGTACAATAATCTAGGTTGTAGGTCCTTGCTTTTCATGTCTTTGAATACTTCTTGCCACTACCTTCTGGCCTGCAAAGTTTCTTTCAAGAACTCAGCTGACAGTCTTATGGGAACTCCTTATGATAACTCTCTGCTTTTTTCTTACTGCTTTAAGATTCTATCTTTAATCTCTGGCATTTTAATTATGATTTGTCTTGGTGTGGTCCTCTTTGGGTCCAATTTGTTTGGGACTCTCTGTGCTTCCTGGACTTGTATGTCTGTTTCCTTCACCAAATTAGGGAAGTTCTCTTTCATTATTTTTTCAAATAAGTTTTCCATTTCTTGCTCTTCCTCTCCTTCTGGCATCCCTATGATTTGGATGTTGGTACATTTGGATATGTCCCAGAGTGTTCTTAGACTATCCTCCTTTTCTTGAATTACTTTTTTCTTGCTGTTCTGATTGAGTGCTTTTATATTCCTTACGTTCCAAATCTTGATTTGAACCTAAGCTTTATCTTCTCCACCACTGTTGGTTCCCTATAGATTTTTCTTTATTTCACTTAATGTAATCTTGATTTCTGCCTGGGTATTTTTTATGAAGTTGCCATACTCAATGAGTTCTTTGAGGATCTTGATAACCAGTGTTTTGAACTCTGCATCTAATAGGTTGGTTATCTCCATTTCATTTTAGTTCTGTTTCTGGAGATTTGCTCTGTTCTTGCATTTGGGCCATATTTCTTTGTCTCCTCAATTTGGCATCCTCCCTGCTTTTGTCTCTATGTATTAGGTATGGCTGCTTTGACTCCCTGTCTTAGTTGTGTGGCCTATTGTAGAAAAGGCACCTGTAAATTGCATGAGACGGAGCCTTAGGTAATCACCAGGGTAGGGCAACCCACTTCCCTGCTTTGTGGCTTTGTGGGTGGGGGGAGGGCTTGGGGAGGGGACAATGCTGCTACCTGGCTTCTGGAGGTTTGCCTGGGAGGAAACTGTCTCCCAGCCTTTGCTTTGTTTCCAGTCATTCACTTCGTCCTCATATGTGACTGGTGCCCTTCCAACTCTTGCCCTGGTGCTGAATCTCAGAGAGGGTGGGTCTGTGTAAGTCCTAAGTCCATGCAGGCCCTTTAAGAGGAGTCTCCTAAAAATCCAGCAGTTTCTTCTGTCATCCCAAACCCCACTGGTTTTTACAGCCAGAAGTCATGGGGATTTATGTTCCTGGTGCTGCAACCCTGGGCTGTGTGGTCTGACCTGGGACTGGGATCACTCACTCCCGAGGTATCCCTTCCAATTTTTATCCACAACATGTGAGTGCGGGGCCACCCATTTCACCACCTCTCTGTGCCACACTGCATCTCTGTACCTCTCTGCCTGTTTCCATGTCTCCACCCCTCCTACCCATCTGGATGAATGTGGCTTCTTTAAATCCTCGACTGGCAGTCTTCCACACAGCTCAATTTTCTGATGGTGCTGAGTGATATTTGTTTTGCGGTCTAGTTGTAATTTTTTCTGCAGTTGTGTAAGGAGGTGAAGCATGTTTACCTATTCCTCCATCTCGAGCAGAAAGTGGACATTTTATTTTTGTTTCTTTGTTTACCACCACTAGAAAGAAATACAGTAGACTCTTGACTGAAATGTAATGCAGGCTGGAGCCCTGAAGTCAGAGAAAGTACAGTCCTGACATTCAGATGTTTATATCAAGGCACCACCATCAATCATAAAACACAGAAAAACAAAATTGTTCTAGAAGGCTATGTACTCAAGGCAATATTTATTTACATATATATTTTTGTGAATGCTTCTAAGAATGTGCTTTCTGAAAAGCATAAAATTTTACCAAAATTTGGGAAATTATCTCCGATTAACTGGCACTAAGGATTTAAGCATCAGGTCAGTAACTTAGCCATATCTGCTTCTAACCCTGAGACTTCAGATTCTATGAAATCTTCAGAAAAACAAAAAGGTATTTATTAAGCTTCGTTTTGTAATTTCGAAAACACTATTTTAAGGCAAATGGCTCCTTGGTTCAGTCTAGATAAGTAAATAGCCTAATTAATAAAATTACCTTCTGACTATAATATTTCTCGTCCTATTTGTCCTCATCAGTTTGAAAGAATGGCAGCCAGCATTCAGAAGCCAATGTAAATACTTGAAGTCAATGGACTTATTCAGAATGAACTTCTGGTCACTTCTAAAGGTGCAGCATATTTTAAAGATTTCATGTAGTCTGCCTGTTATAAACAATTCAAAACTTTTTTTACTCTCCATAATGTTGACTAAACACTTTTTTTAAAACCAAGAGTATATTTAATTAATGGACAGTTTGACTCAAAATATGGTTCCACAGAATACTTATGAACCACTAGATGGGAATAATATCCTCTAGTTTAAGAAGAAAACATTTGTCTAGCCTTTCAAAACATTTTCCCTAGTTATATTTATAGTTTATATCTTTCCATTATAAGCAGTTAAGATAGATTGAAGATTTCTCTTTATTTTTGTGTTGATTTTATAAATAATACATATGCATACATTCAACCCATTAAAAATACATCTGCTATGTTACCTGGGCTTGGCTCTGCTCCTCCCCCTGGAATTTTCCATTCTTACCTCTCCCCCACCCAACTTCTAAGATTGGTAATCCCTGCTCTATTTCTTGCTCTTTTAATTCCAATGCTATTGCATTTCCTCTCTATTTTCAGGAGCAAAGTTTACAAAATGATGATCACAAACCTGTTTGGGGTTTTTTTTTTTGGCGGGGGGGAGAGGGTCCTGAAGAGTGTTTTAAATTTATTGTAAGCTTTGAAACCAATTGAGGGAATTTACATAAAAATCCTTATTTCTCTCTTTTCTTGAAAAATTGTATGCTCCAACCACACTGGCCCCACATTCTGACATAACTACAGTTGGCTGAAGCTGAGTAGAGATGTGGCCCATCCTCTCCAATTTGCCGCAGCTCAAACACTCCTCCTGTCATACCCCCAGCCTACTTTATCCACCTATGCAATTTCTCACTCTCGTAGGCATGCATTTGGGCTTAAAACTCCTATTGCAAAGTCTCGTCTCTTCACTGCAACTCAACCGATGCAACGTGCTTCAAGTTAATGGTGGCTTCTTTTTGCTGCCACCAGTAACTTTGGGGCAGAAGGCCTCCTTCTCATAGCTCTGTTGCTGGTTGAATGCAGGGCCAACGAAACGAGATTCCCGTTCACCGAGCGGTGATGTGCCTCCTATTACCCCTGCACTGACATCTCACACATTTCGATCTCAAAGCAGTTCTGGTGGTTCGCCCTCTTGCTGGCCACTGAACCTGATCCGGAAATGTTAATTTGTCCTCGGTAAATGCTTGATTTCGTGGCTCTATTTAAATAGTGGTTTGTGGCCATTCCTTGATTTCACCGTGATCCATTAAGGACCTGTACGTTTGCCAGTCACTTCGGGGATGTGGAGTATGTGACAGAACAGGAACTGAGCTGGGGACTGGGAGACACCAGTGTTGGTTCTGTGTTTCACTGCTTAGTAAATGTGTGACTATGGACATCTCGAAACTTCCTGAGATATAAAACTGTTGGAAAATAATGTCTTCATGGGCTTACGCCTTCATTTATTTACCTATGTGTTTATTTATATTTAGTGAAACCCCCTCTATCTTATCTGATTTGATATCTGTATTTTACAGATGAGGAACCTTCAGGAAGAAATGACTTGCCTTGGGTCATAGGACTCATCGATGAATGAACCAGGCCTATGATCTCGTCCTCCTGGTTCTCAGATCAGTCTTTATTCAACCCTGCGACATGTCCTTCCCCAAAGATCCTGCCTTCTTTGAGGAATGCTTTTTATAGTTCTCGGTTTTTAAAGACCATGATCTCTCTTGTAGCAGCTTCAGTCTATCTGAATGAGAAAGACTGTGGGCAGAGGGTTTTTCTTCCACTAGTTTTTGTTTCTTCTATTTCTTCATGGTCAGTTTTCATAGTCTGAAACTTATCAGGGCTCACTTTATCACCACTGTGAACACAGTTAATAACACACACACTCTAATCTCTAAATTCATGATATATAGGGTACACATAAAATTTATCATCCTAACCTGGACCCTTTGGAGAAAGGGAGTGGCATTCTTTGTTAGTCTTAAACAACATATACAGGGTCTAGCACAAATAATGCCCTTTTTATTACAAATTTTATTACAAGAGTATAAGCATGTAATTCTGTAACATAACAACCTCACACTCAAGCACACCATATGACATTTTAGGTGAAGTGTTCAAATTAAAAATAAATAATTACCCCCATATTATTACCCTACCAACCACACTCAAGCAGGCCTTACTTCTGGGGGACCCTCTACAAACCAGGGCAATGATTCTTATTATACAAAGCATTTGCACAGTGCCTGGCAGATTGTAAGTGTTCACTAAATCGTAATTGTGAAAGGAGACTTATCAAAGGAGGTGAAAAGAGTTGATAATTTACTAAAGAGTCAATACACTTGAGAGTTGGGTCCCTTAAAATGTAAATACAGCCATAGGTTTCTGGAGACAAAAGGAGTTTTCGTTTTACAGGTACTGTGGCATTTGAAGTCTCATAGACTTTCCACCCAGGAACCCCGCTGAAAGTAGGAAGGAGTTTTGCAGGCAAACTTACAGGTGAAGGTATTTTTTTAAGGAGATGAACTGGGAGACAAAGAGCCAGAACCACAGAATAAATAATCATTATATAACTGGGGATACACAATATTAATATGAGATATTAATAATATCTCATAATAAAACACTAGAATTCAGAGAAGATTCTACTTGTTTTTCAGGTTACCTTGGAATATTTGTTATTGTTTAGTCTTATTTTATGCAGGAAGAGACTAAATTGAGAATATTTTTAAAGCAGTGGGCCCCGGATGAATTTCCCAGGATTAGAAAACAGTGCTCCCAATTTCCCGCGCCATACCCCAAGGCACACATAACTTACTTCTTACTCGTGTTCTATAGGATTATCTACAACGCAGGGCTGCCTTTGTAGCCTATCACTTTTCCTGGGGAGCAGGCGTGCTGAGAGGCAATCCATCTCATTCCCTTCCTTCCAACTTGAGACCTGACCCCTGATCTCTGAGGTCTGATCGCTAATGTTTCAGCACCAGCTGCAACCCAATCCTTCGGTGAGCTCAGCTGAGCTAAATTAATCTAATTTTTTTGGCCTTTGCACCCTAGATATCAATCTCCTGGGCGGTTAGCGCTGCCTGAGCCAGGCATGAATTCCAGAGCCCCTTATCACTGCCCCCTTTGTACTCCAGCCCCCAAGCTGCAAACGGCCCCGCGGGCACCACAGCGCTGCCCAAACATGTGCCCCCGCAGCCGACTGGCTTCCTCAGGCCAGCGCGCCTAATGAGCTGGCCGTTGCCCGTAAATCAAGCCGAGCGTGCACAGTTCCGGCTTTCATCAGGTGAGCCCCGCTCAGCAATGCCTTTGAAGGAGGGGCCCCTGGGGGCTGCAGGGGCTGTGTGCTGCCCAGATAAACACCCCATCTCAAAGATGTTGTTCTGTTTTGCAGACAGGCTTGTCGTTAGTGGGAGGAAGTGTGCTGGGTTGCCAAGTACCAGGAGCGGGCTGATGTGACTTGGGAGCCAAGGAAAAGAAACACACACACACACACACACACACACACACACACACACACACTCACTCACTCACTCACTCACTCACCCGCACCTCCTACAGAGCTCAACTGGAGACATGCAGCGAGCTGAAGGTGAGAAAGGTTCACGTCCCATCCTCTCACCCACGGATGGGCGTGACCAGGCAGGCAGCAGAGAGGTGGCACATGTGGCTTCAATGGGGTCTGTCACTAGGACCTCCAACAGTGCCGAGGCAGACTGAGCACCAGCTTGGGGGCCCTCCCCTCTGCCTTCCCATCTTTTCCTTGATGAAGCCTTCCCAAGCTCCTCTGCCTGTTTTGTGTCTTCTCTGCACTTCCTCTGTAGTTACAGTCTAGAATCTTCCACTAATTAACTTTCAATCAGAAAATAAGACCGAAATAGCATAAGATGATGTCTTGTGCTTTTATTTATTTTCCCCCATCCACAACGGGAAACTACGAGTCTGTCCAGAAGGTATTCAGACATGTAATATGAAAAATAGAGACATTTATTGGAGATACAAACCTTGTACACAGGACAGTGATGCCTCAGTCCCCTTCAGAGCAGGCACCTTGGGACCTCACACAGTTCTCCCAGTCACCCTCAGCTGCCTTGTCAAATTTTCTCAAACCTCATTGATAGTCAGACATTTCTTCCCTTTCAAAGGTGATTTTAATTTTGGGAAAAGCCAGAAGTTGCAAGACACCAACTCTGGGTTGTAGGGGGCTGAGTCACCTGGGTGATTCCATGTTTCACCACAAAACTTGCACAAGACATGATGCATGAGCAGGTGCATTGCCGTGATGAAGCTGCCAGTCACCAGTTGCCCATAGCTGCGGCCTTCTGAGTCATACGAACAGTTTCCACAGAGGGATGTTCAAGCTTAACGCAAAATTTGATGCAGATTTGTTGCTCTGCTTGCTCAGTCATTTTGAATGCGACAGCTACTCAGTACACGTGGTCACTCAACAGCATCAACTGCCTGCACTGACTAGTCCAGTGAAGTTGTCATTGTTCATACATGTGCATTCCAGTCCACTTTCCTTGGCTGCCAGGTTACATTGATGTAAACCATTCTCATTATATTGGCAATGGCTGGACTTTTTCTGGACAGACCTCATTTTTCCATTGGTTTAGAATCTCTTTACACTTGCTACTTAGCAATTTTTGTATTGATTTTTCAAAATTCCTTTAGAATTGCTCCATTTTATTAATTCATTAACAACAATAACAACATTCAGTAAGTATTCACCAAGAACCCAAAATATATTGGACCCTATTCTAGGGGCTGGGGTTATAGTGATAAGCAAGACCAGCCCCTGTATTCCATGAGGAAGGACCCCAGCCAATAAGAAAGCAGACAAACGCAGCATGCCATTTTAGAAAGTAATCAATGCTAGAAACAAAATTTAACTGGGAGAGGGGATAAGGAGGGGTGGTGGTGGGGATAACGGCCGTGGGGGTGTTTTCAATGAGGCATCAGGCAAGGCTTCCGAAGACACCATATTTAAACAAAAGCTTATTTGAAGTGAGGGAGCCAGAGATCTAAAGATCTGGGTAAGGACATTCCAGGCGGAGGAGAGTGCAAAGGTCCCAGGGTGAGATGAGAAGTGACTGGGGGGACAGGGAGAAGAGTGGGGAGGCTGAATCACAGCGGGAAGAGGTCCCTGAAGAAGATGGGCTTGGAGAGGCCGGGAGGAGCATCGCCGGGCGTGAGCGGTACCGGGGGGAACAAACATGGCAAGCGCTACCTGCAGGTAAGGGTATCATCACACGTTACCGCCTTTAACCCTCCGACACACAACCCTAGAAAAGCGTTATTATCCTTTTTGTAGCTGTACAGACTCGACTCCAACAGGCCAGGTGACTTGTTGGGGACCCCCCCCCCCCAGACGGTAAGATGTTATAGAACCAGGATTTGAAGCCAGAGCTCAATCATAATCCCCTGCTTTATGCACCACAGCTTCCACCTACCCTCACCAGAGGGTGATGACAGTTTTGTTAGAGTGACAGATTTTCATGTTATGAATAACATGGGAACAGAAAATAAAGTTCGTGCTAACTTGAACTGTGTGAACCTGTGTAGTACTTTGCCTTTTTCATCGTTGTTGTTCTGCCCAGCAATCGGTAACCGGCACGCCTACACCCAGACGCCCCAGGTCAGATGTGAGGACCCAGGGGGATGGTGGCAGGAGGGTCCCTGCCCCGAGGTCGCACAGTCCAGGTAAATACAACACTACAACACTGGGGGATGTTACAGTCGGTCTGTTCACCTAAGTCAGTGTTTCGCAAGCTTTAATCACTTGAAATCGACCTTGAATTTTGTGTTGTCATATTCTTGCACTATTATCTGAAATTTTTCTTTAAATCAACTCAAGCTTTCACTTAAGTGAATACGTTTACAAAGGAAACTTTACATTTCTATTATGAATTAAAGCCAGTGTAGTTTGTCATGAAAAGAAAGCGTGTGTTAATACAAATAAATAAATAAATATGTAATCTCCACTTTGTCTAAAATACCCCGAGTACGCCCAGCTGTAGGAGAGAAAGCTGTGGGCAGCAGCGACCTGAATTCTCTCTTCCTACGACAGCAGAAAGGGACGGCTAGGAGTCCCTGCCCAGAAGAGTCACTGCGTTGTCCACGTCCTTTGTATCGGTTTCAACAACCGCACTTTAAAAGTTTAGAAAAATTTACTTCACTGCCCTTCCATTTATACAGAACATCAGCTTTGTCTTGCACGTCGCTGGCGGTCAGAACTCACAGCACAAGCCCTGTGGCCCCGGGCGCACGCTCTCTGCCACGTCAGCTGGTCTTGGCACAGTTGCTCCAGGCAAGCTGGAACTCGGCAATTAAAAATTTACTGTTGAAATCATCCCCCGCCCCCATCACCACCTTCCTTCCTTTCCTAGGCCTTGGTAAAGATCTCACCTAGGGCTTTCCCTTCTTTGGCTATGGAGTTATCCTTGCATGTGGAGAGGAGAAAGCAGATAGGGATCAAAGGAGGAGACAGTTATGTAGTTTTACTCTATCACTGCACAGACCTACATCCTTCTCTTTTATTTCCATTGTTCCTATTTTAATCCAAGGCCTGATTATTTCCAGGATTATTTCAAAAGACCTCAAAATGGATCTCTGACCAGTGCCTTTCCTCCCCCTCCTACACCAAGGCCAACACACAGTACCCTTTAAAAATATCACTCTCTTGTGCCCAACCTGCAATATTCATAAAAATATCACTCTCTTGTCCTAAAAACTTTCATCAGTTTCCAATTGCCTCAAAAGTGAAGAATTGCCTTACAGGTGTGCCCAACCCATGGCCCGCAGGGCGCAGGCAGCCCAGGATGGCTATGAATGTGGCCCAACACAAAAATCGTAAATTTACTTAGAACATTAAGAGATTTCTTGTTTATTTTTGTTAGCGTTTGTGTGTTTAATGTGTGGTCCAAGACAACTCTTTCCAGTGCAGCCCAGAGAGGCCAAAATCTTGGATACCCCTGTTAGCTATTCAAACTCTTCCACAGTATCCTCCAATCTACTTTCGCCTCCTACTTCTACAATCCATTCCCCCCAAATATTGAATACCCTAAGCCAAACAACCCCCATACTTCTTGAAAGTCTTTCTTATGTCGGTTGCATATTCCCTCCTTACCATCTCTAACTCTCGATATCCTACCAATATCTTAAGGCCCATTCCGACTACTGTCTCTTTTTAACCCATCCATGCAAATGCATATGGATGCAGAGGTACGCTCACTGTATCGTCCCCTTGTCTCAAACATCACCAAGTGCCGTAAAGCAGATGTTCAGACCGAGCGAACGGAGCACACACATGGTCTCCGCTCTCACGGCTCTGCCATGATGCAGCGTGCGGGTGTGCCATTCCTCTGGGACCAGCTCGCACCAACAAACGCGCCCTTTGCAACCAGCAAATGAATAACCACGTTTTATTGTTTTACTAGGAGAGAAGCCAACGATGGACTGAGTGAAGCTGCACTGTTTGAGGAACTGGAGAAAGTCACTCGCTGGCTTCATCATTCAATCTCCTGAGGAGGGATGAAAAACGAATTTCATTGACTTCTGCCTCACTGCTCCATTGATCGGATTTACTCTCAAACATCATTTCCTTTTGTCGAATTTACACAGACTCTTATTAGACCTTCTAATGGCAGCTCCTCCTTTCACGTATTTTTATGAGCATGAAATCCTCGATAATAAATAAATAAATAGATATTTTACTATCTTGAGATTGTCATCTCTATGAGGAGACTCATGGAAGGGATACACACTCCCCGGCAAAGGAAAGAGTTGCCTGTGTTTCTCTGAAGCCTGCCCGGCCCAGACAGATGCAGGGCCCTTCAGCTGTCCTTACCATGTGCCAGGGACTCTGCGGTGAGAAAAGGCTGGCCAGCGTGGAGACCGATGGAGTGAGGCCCAGGGAGTCATATGCTTCTTGAATTGCATTATCACAGATTGAAGCAAATTTTGTTTCTCTTAAAAACCGCCTAGAACTAAAACAATCCGAAGGTCTCTTGTATATGGTGAAAGGAAGCATGCTAAAACATGGTCTAACAATTAAGGAATACTTTGAAGGTTTCTATTTAACAATTTAATTCTTAACCAGAAGTTGCCATAATCGCACTAGTCATCGTAGGCAGAAGGGCAGGGGGGCATAATGGCCATCGCCGGAACCATTGATAGGAATGATCGGCTGCACGTCCCAAGGGCGTACTAATCTACGTGTGATGCTACCTACCACTGTACCCGTTAGATGAAAAGTTCATTTAAATTGTAGGCGAAATGCATGGAAGCCCACTCGGGGAAGGGTTCTCCCCTTAAAAACACCGACCGCTTCAGTGGCCGAATGTCACAGAACCACGGCTGCCCAAGGCCGGAAGCTGACCTGTCAAGAGGCTTCTGTGGCCCGTTGGACTCTCCAAACCTCCCCACTGTCAGCAGCTCCCTTCCACGGGCATTTGCTTGTCCCCTAAAAGGTGGCTTTTCAAAAAACTGTCAGAGCCAGGGACAGTCGCTGGGCTCGCTCAGACAGGGTCACATCCACCCCGCCCCCACCTCCATGGGCGTGTGGCACTCCTGGCGCCAACCGGCTCCAGCAGTTTTTGCTTAGACCTTCTGGGCGTCTGTCAAAGACCATTTGTGACAGGACTGGAGAAAAATAACAAAGCAGCTCTCCCCTCAGGCCCTCTGAGGAATGTGAAAGCCGAGGTGGGGACACAGGCTCTTTGTAACCCCAGGTACTCGGTGTCAGCTGCCTTCTGAGGCTGGCAGGGCCACGTGACAGAACACAGTGAAATGCTCAACTGGGCTGTACCGGGCTGGTCCGGACAGAGGATACATTTTATTAAAGAAAGTAACATTGTGCCTCCTGCCAAACTGAGGTAATTTCCTTTCCTTTTCTATACTTCCTAGCATTCCAGATTTGCACATTTTAACAGTGTTTGCCAGAGCTCACCTGAAGAAAGCAATTCTCAAATAAAAAACTTAAAGAAATATTTTTGTTCAGGGCCCAGACCCATAAAGAATAACTACCATAGGCTTAAAAATCACAACCTAATTTTACAACTAATTACTTAAATAAGCCAAATAAACAGACCAGTTTTGTCTCACACACAGACACACACACACACACACACACACACACAAAGCCAGAAGCATGTAATCTGCCCCAGAGTTCGATAGAGCAAAACAGAAAATGCCTCACCTCACCCTGTCTTCCCATTTGCCTTCCATTTATGCAGTCAATTATTTTGTGTCTGAAACCAAGATTCTTGTATAAATTTAAACACATATGTTTATTTGACAAAAACAGTGATCAAATTTTAATTACTAGAGTTTTTAGGGACATGTTTAAATAAAGTCAGATCTTCGTGTTAATGACATATGAGCCAAGAGAGACTTTGATTTGCTTCTGGACCTTGTGGAACCAGTAAGGAAACAGGCTCCTTCAGGTAAATTGCCTGTTCGAAGGGCATGGGGACAACCAAAGTGTCCCTTCCTGGGCGACTGGAGAAAGAAGCTGTGGTGCAGATATGTAGTGCAATAGCACACAACATGAGAAACGATGAAATACTGCCATTTGTGACCACATGAATGGCCCTTGAGGGTATCATGCTAAGAGGAAGAAGTCAGAAAAAGTTAAGAATCATATGATCTCACTCATATGTGGGATGTAAAACTGAAAGCAGTAAATAAACAATCAGGATGGACAAATAAAAACTCATCAACACAGACAACGGTATGGTGGTTACCAGAGGGAAACGGGAGGAGGTAGTCAAGACTGAAGGGGGTGAGAGACTTCCGGCCAAGATGGAGGCGTAGGTGGACACACTGTGCCTCCTCACACAACCAAAATTAAAGACAAAAAAATTTAGGAACAGAAAACCAACCAGATCTGACAGAAAATTGAACTGTAAGGAAGTCCAACCATTCATCCAGACAAGTAAGAGGGGCGGAGTCAGTGGCCATCAGAGAGGGGTCATGGCAGGAAAAAGTGGTGGTTGGTGGTCCTGGTGTGCAGGCAGCAGCTAGCAGACCCTGGGCACTGAATGGCAACATGTAGACTCAGCGAGGCTCACAAGGCGGCTGGCTGACCACAGACACACATTTGCATGTAGACAAACCAGGCAAAAATGGGGAGCGAGACAGACTGCAAACCAGGGCCCCAGTGTTAGGAAATAAAGCCTAAAAGCACTGATTGAAAATATGTGTGGGGGTTGAGGTGCTGGGAGAGACTCCCAACCTCAGAGGAGAGTTCATTGGAGAGACTCACAGGCTCCTAGAATGTACACAAGCCCACCCACCCAGGAACAAGCACCAAAAGGGCCCAATTTGCTTGTGGGAAGTGGCAGAAGGGATTGAAATACAAGAGAGAGAGTGGAGCAAGTGCCATTGTTTCCTCTCTGACCCCACCCCCACATACAGTGTCAAAACCCAGCAACTGGGCTGCCCCACCCTGGTGAACACCTAAGGCTCTGCCCCTCACTATGTAACAGGTGCAACCAGACCCCCGCCAAAAAAATGGCTCAAATGGAAGAAAAGATCCAAGCCCCAGAGCCAATACATCTAAGCAACCAAGAGATAGCCAACCTATCATGCACAGTTCAAAGCCCTGGTGATCAGGAAGCTCACAGAATTGGTTGATTTTGGTCACAAATTAGATGAACAAATGAAGGCTACACTAAGTGAAATGAAGGAAAATGCACAGGGAACCAACAGTGATAGGAAGAAAAATGGGACTCAAATCAAGGAATGGACCAGAAGGAAGAAACAAACAACCAAACAGAAAAGAAGGAAGAAACAAGAATTTTTTAAAAAATGAGGAGAGGCTTAGGAACCTCCAGGACATCTTTAAACGTCCCAACATCCGAATTATAGGGGTACCAGAAGGGGAAGAGGAAGAGCAACAAGTGGAAAACTTATTTGAACAAATAATAAAGGAGAACTTCCCCAATCTGGCAAGAAATAGACTTCCAGGAAGTCCAGGAAGCTCAGAGAGTCCCAAAGAAAATGGACCAAAGGAGGAACACACCACAGCACATTATAATTACGTTAGCCAAGATTAAAATGAAGGAGAGAATTCTAGAAGCAGCAAGAGATAAGGAGACAGTCACCTATAAAGGAGTTCCCACGAGACTGTCAGCTGATTTCTCAAAAGAGACCTTCCAGGCAAGAAGGGGCTGGAAAGAAGTATTCCAAGTCATGAAAGGCAAGGACCTACATCCAAGATTACTCTATCCAGCAAAGCTGTCATTTAGAATGGAAGGGAAGATAAAGCACTTCTCAGATAAGGTCAAGTTAAAGGAGTTCATCATCACCAAGCCCTTATTATATGAAATGTTAAAGGGACTTATCTAAGAAAAAGAAGATAAAAAACATGACAGTAAAAAGACAGCAAATTCACAGATATTAATAACCACACCTAAAACAAAAGCAAACTAAGCCAACAGCTAGAACAGGAGCAGAAACACAGAAATGAAGTTCACATGGAGGGTTCACAACAGGGAGTGGGAGGAGGAGAGAGGGGGGAAGGTACAGAGAATAAGTAGCATAGACGGTGGGTAGAAAATAGACAGGGGGAGGGCAGGAATAGTGTGGGAAATGTAGAAGCTGAAGAACTTCTGACACATGGACATGAACTAAAGGGGGGGTGCAGAGTGGAGGGGACTGAAGGGGGGAATGGGACAACTGTAATAGCCTACTCAATAAAATATATGTAAAAATAATAAAATACAATAAAATATACATTAAAAAAGAGTGAAGGGGTGAAATATATGGTGATGGAAGATGATTTGACTTTGGGTGGTGAACATACCATCCAATATATCGATGATGTATTGTAGAATTGTACACTTGAAACATATAATTATATATACATATTTTATTATATATGTAATTTTACTAACCAATGTCACCTCAGTAAAACTGTAAAACAAGAACAGCAAATAGGACCAAGTGATAACTGCAACATTTCGCTTGGGAGAGGTAGCACTTCTCCCAGAGTTTCTCTGTTGGTGCGAAGCCACCACCTCATCAGTGCAATTGGTGCAGGAAAGAAACGAATGAGGGTGACACTTATCATATCTGCTGTGCACGGGCCCTCTGATGAGACTTTCACATACGTGACCTCACTTAGTCCTCACCACACTCCGTGAGCCTAGCTCATATGACAGTTTAGAAAACTGAGTCTGCAAAACATTAAGTAGCCAGCCCCTCAAAGCACAAAAGGGGTCCAATACGCAGAAAAACTGTCGTCTCTCCTATTAATGAAAAAATATGTTCAATCGATTCAATTCAACACACACTCACAGTTGGATTCCCTGAGATTTAATGCAGATACAACGCTCTCTCATGAGAAATCACAGGGTATTGAAGTTCATTCATTTATTCCCACTTCCTTCAGTATTATAATTGATGATAAATCTAAATACTAGTGTGAAAAAGGCCCCATACTGATGCAGAAGAGAATAATTCATTCCACACTAGGTGAAAGGTGCTTGTGTTGATTTAAAAGCAGTGGCCCAGTGTTGTCAATGTAAAAACTTCTTTTATTTGTCAAAAAGATTTGGGCGCCTCCTTCCCCCATGATAGCACTATATGTTTAACATCTTTTAACTGAGAAAATACATATCCACTATAACTCAATAACTGTTTGGTGTGGAATTTTTATTTCAATACCTTATTTACTAATATTGGCAGAACCTGAATAATCCATATATTAGATAACATACAGAAAAAGCATTGAAGGAGTTCAGAGACGTGGCTGTAAGAGAATTCTTCCTCCAAGGATCTATGACTCTTAGGCTGAGAACCATTGTTTTAAAGATCAAGAAAGAAGACAAATGGGTGAAATAAGGAGGCGCTGATCTGCAGTCAACCTTGGGGAGGCTCTCTAAGGACACAGTTGTTTTAAAAGGGAAACTCCAGAAGGGGCTTAGCTGGTATTGACCTAGAGAATTTAATTAATGTCTTTCGTGGGGTTAATTTCCTGGTAGCCTCCACTGGTTTCTTGAGCCTGCTGTAACAGATTACCACACACCAGGTGGTTTAAAACAACTGAAATTCATTCTCCCACAGTCTGGCGATGAGAAGTTCCAAATCAGGGCGTCGGTGGCAGGCCTGCATTCCCACCGAAGGCTCCAGGGCTGCATCCTTCCTTGCCTCTCGCAGCGTTTTGACCTTAGGGATTCTCTGCCTTGCAGACGGTCGCATCACCTCCATCTCTGCCTGTCTGCTGATGGCCTTCTCCTCTTCAGCTGTGTCTTCTTTGTTGCTTACAAGGACACTTGTCATTGGATTTAGGTGGGCCCATACAATTCAGGACGACCTCTTCTTGAGATCTTTAACTCTGTTACAAATGCAAAGACCTTCTTTCTAAATGAAGTAGCCTTCACGGGTTCTCGGGGTTAGGACAGGGACATATCTTTTGGGGTTTCACCATTCCACCCACAGCAGAGCCCAATGCCTCACTTAAAGCCCCTGGTTTCACACAAGGAAAACGACGGCGTCCAGAGGGTTTGGAAGTAATGGCTTGTGGATTGGGGGAGGCGCAGGGGCCTGAGTTCAGGGGTCTAAGTGACCACTAAGGCCTAAGGCCTGCTCAGTTCACCTATCGGCTACCTTCTGAGGGCTACAGAAAGGTACCTCACCTTTAAATATGCTATAAAACATGAAATAGACTTTAAAACTTGAGATAATTTGTTGCTTTTTTTCTGATCATAATAGTAGCACATGGTAAGTAAAAAGTATTTTAAAAAATCACAGAAAAATGAAAATAAAAGAAGCAAACTATTGCATAACTCAGAGAAAAATCAGTCCCGGTATATTTCCCACCTCTGCTCCCCCTGCCTTGATTCCTCACTGTTAATATCAGCTCCACTGGTTAGACTCCACTGGTCTAACCAGGTTAAATGATCTATGTTTAAATTTTAAACATGTTTATTCTAAAAATATATTAACATTTTAAAGTATAACACCCCTAATATCTCTTAGTGAGAAGTCAAGATTTATAAAGTTTGATTTCTAAAACAATACTTGTATTTCCTATAAAAGGAAAGAAAACTGTTTATAAAACAGTCCATACCTTGACCATGACTTTGTCATAACCTACTCTCTAGTCATGTATGTGAGAATGCATATAATCTCATTTACTCATTACCATAGCCCTCAAAGCTAGACAGACTTAAACAAAAATAAAAGTAAGGCTTACAAAACCCAAAGCAATCTGCTGCAGACAGCGCAGCAGGCAAGTCTCAGAGCTGGGATCAGAGCCCAGACCATCCAACCACAGAGGCATCAAGCCATGTGGCCTCAGAAATAACAGTTGCTGGGGTTTGATGCCTGCTTTGTTCCGGGCAATGCACTCCTGCATTCTGCCATTCCTTTCCTTATTCTCTTTACACACTTACGCACATATGCTCTGCTTTACGTACGTTCTTTCATTTAACTTTCTGACTCAGTTCATAAGGTACGTTTCTCCATTTTCATTTTCCTAAAAAAGAAACGATTCTTCCCGTCCCTCATAACCCTGGGGATGCTGGGGAGGAACGGCACCGCGAGCGTGCCGTTTACTAGCAGAGTGTAACAAAAACCAACAATCCAGGGCTTGTTTTTCTTTCATTTTTCCTGATATTTCCCAAATGGTGGCAAATATAGCTAACCTCGCTAGGCGCCCACAGGAAGTGTCAGGTAATTGAGTACTGACTTAAAAAAAAGCATTTGCTGAAAACATGTTCTAGGAATATACAACAAACCTTACACAAACATGCCACTATTTCAAATTAAATTTCCTCAGTATATAGCATACTTTGTTTCACTGTACTATTAACTGATATACATTAAAAGTGAGAACCAGGAATACTGTTATAGTATGTTTTCCCAAAGAGCGTATGTGTAAATATGTATATTTAATGTATAATAATTTATAACTTACACATATTTAATTTATAATATATAATTTATAATAGTATATCATATATTAATAATATAATTAAGACATTGACAATATTACCTATATTGTCAATATTAGTATATATTATATTAATAAAATTATAATATATTATATAGTGCTTTTTATTATATGCTTTTTTAAAACTAAATACTAGATTTGGAGTATTTCTTACTGTGTCTGATTTGCTAACTGTATACATGACTGAATAATATCTCCTTTTATATAATTACCATTATCTATTTCTCTGTTTTCCTATTGCTAAGAATTTGGGACACTTTTTATCGTTCTATTATAAGCAACACAGAAAGGAACATTTTACACAAATCTTTGCCACCACCTCTGGTTATTTCCTCAGCATAGATTCTCAAAGTAGATTTATTGCATTTTAATGCTCATAAAAATTGCATACTCGCGTTCCAGAGTTTACCAATTCATACTTCCAGCAGTTCTTACTTTCCACATTTACAAGAACAGAACATTATCTTTTTAAAAGTATTTGCTACAGTTAAGTGAAGGAAATTGTTCTTAGCTTTATCTAGTGTTTTTTATAATTACTGTGGAAGGACAGGTTTTAAAGAACAGTTTTTTAGTCTTTTGCATGTCCTCCTCTGTGATTTGTGCATGTTCTTTGTGAAATTTCCCACTGAGCTCTGAGAGCTGAGCTCCCTTCTCTGTAAATGGGCCAGAGTGCTTAGTGCATAAATAGGATTTTACAAGAAAACAGTTAATTTTCCATTTTTTTCCATGACGATAAAGTGTTGCCTGCACTGGATTTGATTTTCTCGTGACATTTTACGAGAAAATATCTTATGATGATGGACGTCCCACGGGGCAGGGCTGTGATTGGACTGCTGTGGATAGTGTGAGAGACAGAATAAAACGGCCAGTCGCTAGCTATCTTGAACTCATTCCGAATGATTATAAACAACTCTCGCTTCCAAGGAATTAAGTTCAAAGTATATTTTCTAATATTTTAGCCATTTCTCTTTTTAACTAAATTATAGAGCATTTGGAAATGGTTATTTAATGGGAGAACATCTCCCTAAGTGTTCTATGCACTTCTTCTAAAATTCCAGATGAACCGTTCACCTTCTGGGTGTGGTGAAAAGAAGCGTCATCTCATTTAAGTGCTGTATTTGGGGCACGGAACAAATCTTCCTTATCAATGATGCCGATTATTATAATTCTGCACCCTGTGCAAGTAAGCGCTTTTCAAACTCAAGTCTCGTGTTTCCATGTACATTCAAGTTCGAGGGCCTGGCAGTGGACGAGCTGGCTCAGTCAGCCTGGGCTACCCACTACCCCCCAGCTTCTTCCCGCGTGTCTGAGTCTGTCTTTGGCAGCGGAGCCACGGGGAGTCTTTCTTCTGTTAAAGGGGGGGGGGGGGTTAGCAGTGTGATGTACCAGAACTCCTCCCCCCAGGCGAACAGGCTCCATTTCTCAGAAGTCAGCAAGAGGTTGCAGAGGCTGGCTGGAGCCTTCAGGTACAGAGCAAAGGGAAAACCCAAGACAGCATCCGGAACCGAAAGAGGCTGGGGCCCCCGGGACATGAAGTTGAAGAGGAATCAGTCATAGCTGGAGACCAGCTCACGCAGAGGCTGCTCCCGGGGGGTGTGTTGGGAGGGCCCAGGCAGGGACAGCCACTGAGGCGCCGCTCCAGGAAGTCTGCTCCTCTTTTTATAGTAGGGACTCAGTTTCCACCGTGGCTGAGCTGATTAGTAAACCTGACAATGGGCTGTAATGGTGACTTTGAACCTATAAAATACTGAAGTGCTTTTTCAACCACTACAAATATATTGGGTTGACTAAAGAGTCCATATGGTTTTTTTTTTTTTCCGTAAAATAAAAGACACTATTTTTCATTTTCACCAATAACTTTATTGATTTGGATATTTTGAAAATGTTGGCTATTGCCTGCATGGTAGAATGTTGATTCTTCTCAATCAATGTCTCAATTTGATCACAATCAACTTCAACTGGTCTACCCAACATGGAGCATCGTCCAATGAGAAGCCTCCAGTGCAAAACTTCACAAACCACTTTGACAGGTTCAACTGGTCACAGCGCCTTCTCCACACACTGCGCAAATCTTTTTTTGTGTTTCAGCTGCATTTTTACCTTTCTTGTAATAATAAAGCATAGTATGCTGAAAATGTTGCTTATTTTCTTCAATCTTCAATATTAAAATGGCTACATCAAAATTTACCGATTTTGATAAGTTTGTTTTTAAATACGTGCTGATATGACAGCTTGTCACAATACAATCTAACAAAATTGTTTTGAGTGAAGTTAAAGACAACTAAGTGTTACTTGAGCCATCCTATGGAAAAACACCATACAAACTTTTTGGTCAACCCAATGTTTTATGACTATACTTTATATTGTGAGATGTGGAGTTAAGACTATATTTTTATTTCTAATTTTTTAAACATACATGGACTCTTGACCACAATATTTAATTGTCTAGAACTCTTTCTAATCATGGGGGAACAATAGATTTTACTGTCTGGCTTCTGTCTCTTGCTTGGATTTTAATCCATTTAAGAGCAAGCGACTGAGTTTTCTATTTTCTTTGGTCTCCCAGAAGGCTGCAATTGAAATATAGTCTAATGGCTTGGAAAAGTTAATCCATCTCTGAAAGGTACTGGAGACCAGCTCACTAAACAGGGGCTGGACCAGTGTTTTAAATCCTGTGGTGAGAGAGACCCCGTCTTGACTTGCTGCACCTTGAACTAAGCATGCTTCTGGCACCGGTCTTAGCAACAGTACGTATCAATCAAATCTCTGCGGTGTGGAGTCAATGATGTGACCCTGGAGCCCATTTCAGGAGCCAAACTTCAACTCACTAATAGCCCTGGGATCAAGCGTTACGCTGAACAGAGACGCACGTCTGCAGACAATAAATGATTCCGTTATTTGCTGGTTTGGTACGGTATTTCTGATGGTTCTTAACCCTTTGGTGAGAACGTATTTTAAGGCCCTTCATTTGTTTTCTATGTGTTCGGTGTATAAGTTGCAAGACTCCATAGTCATAGTCCAATGCTTTCATTAATTACTGTTTTCTTTAAAACAAATCTGGGTATAATTTTTAAGGGTTCATTTGCCAAACTTTGTGATCCTTTAAAATCCTCTGTGACTAAGGAAGCTCTACTTTAGAAATACCAACGTTTTAAAAGCAATACTAATTTTTACAAGAAATACTTTGTTTTGAAAGGTTTATTAAAATATGTCTTGACTTTTAGAGTCAAGGTGACTTTCAATAGTGGATTTGCACCTAAAACACTGAAAAAAATAAGCTTATATCATCGTATGTAAGGGTTGAATTGGGAAAAAGGAAGTAGTTTCTGGAGTATCGTTAGCATTCTCACACCTTTTAAACTACCTCCCAAGGAATATGCTTAAGAACTTGCTCATAATATTTCCTTCGTTACTCACAAAAATATTTTCATGGAAATTTCATCATATGACATTACAGTTGCCTAAAAATCTTATTTTTGTCTTGTAACATTTCCCTTTCAGACATGAGTATTTCTGGGGAATTAGAGAGAAAAAACTTAGTATTTTACTTAATGATTACTAAGAACATTTCAGTAGGCAAAATAAATACTTTGAGGTTAATTTTGAAAATAGAACCCTATTTACCTTGTTATAACTGGAAAATTACGTGCATGATATTTATAATATGGATCTCACTTCAGATGAAATTAAAATGTCATTTTATTCATTAAGCTTATGTTTAAATCCAAAGAAAAAAATTCTAAATTGTAATGGAAAAAATATAATAAAGCTTAAATTAAAAAATTAAAATTGATGCAATTATGTACATTAAACACCATTATTGCATGATAAATTGTTTGGTGTTAAATATAATATTAAATATAAAAAGAGGAAAAATTCTATTTTATTATACATGTATTTGTGTTTTCATAATATATGTCTACGTGTTGTTAAAAATGGTTAAAAGTCAAGAATTCTGGCCTTGACTGCTGTGGCTCAGCGGGTTGGGCCTGGTCCCACAAATCCAAAGGTCACCTGTTGGGTTCCCGGTGAGGGCACACACTCGGGTTGCCCACGTGCCAGGTCCCTGGTTGGGGTGTGCGAGAGGCGACTGATCGATGCTCCTCTCACGCTGATGTTTCTTTCCCTCTGCTCCTCCCTTTCCTCCCCTCTCTTTAACACAAACAAACAAATAAAGTCTTAAAAAAACAATTCTCTCAAAATTAGTAACTTTTTTAACTTCATATTGAATAGTTAGGATCATAGCTAAAAGATTATTATTTAATTGAATAAATTATTTAAATTTTTGTTTTATTTTATTTTTTTTTGCCATGAAAATAAAAATATTTATTTAGAGTTTCTGAATTCTACAGGGATCAAAAGGGAGAAAAAAGAAATGTTTCAATTCTACTTACAAAAGTATAATTTACCAAATCGCTAAGTCATAGTAGTTTAAGAGAAACAAGTTTCACTGTATCTGGAAATAAAAGATTAAAAATTAGCCCAAAAGCATATATGGGATGCGAAATTAACTCATGAAATAAATAACTTAAATATATGAATACATAAATATATTTTGCATAAATATTCAAATATTTATTCATAAACATTTTCTATTAATATTAAAAATAAATTTTCCAAGATTACAAAATAATGGTTTTCTTATATTTCAACATTAGAAAAAAATCTTTTTTATTGCTTTTAAAATATTACAACTTAAATTTTAAACTGGTATCAATTTATTACTCTTTTGATTATTTACTTCCTAGAATCCTTCCCACCAACTATTTCAAAACTCTACTTAACTCAGGAGAAAGGCAATTCGATTCCAATGACATCAGAGTAGTGCTGTTTAACTGAGGTAGACTCTGAGGTAGCATGAGGGATTGTAGAGAGGACAGTATTAAACACAATAAACATTTTATTCGCAGATTAAACTGTAACAAATATACTTGAAGACCAAAATTATACTGGAACAGCTTTTGAACATCCTTCACTGCACAGCTCAGGACCACAGAAAACCCAGTGACGGAGAAGTCAGCCTGGGCACAGGAGTGAGGCGAAGGGGTGACGGCTTTGGTCAGAGGGAGAAGCATGAGCACGCTGTGGTGAGGTTCTTACATCACGCAGGGAACTGTATAATGTTCCTTAGAGGCAGACAGCGAGAAACTAAATGTGAATACTATAACCCCTAAAGCAATGGCTAAAATAAACCAAAACCAAAGAGTTATAGCTCATAGGGCAAACATGGGGGGAAATCAGTATAAACAAAACCCTGCAATCAATCTGAAAGAACGCAGAAAACAAAATAGCAAGTTGACATATTGAATACAACCTTATCAATAATTATACTAAATGCAAATGGTTTAAGGACCCCAATTAAAAGGCAGAGTCTGTAAGTTTGTATTAAAATGAAAAACACAACTATACGTTGCCCATATGAAATTCATTTTAAATAAAAAGACACACAGGTTTAAGGTAAAAGGATAGAGGAATGTCTGAGATGCATTTATTACTGGCGGGATAAAGAAATATTATAGTCACTTGAAAAACAGTCCTCAATTTGTTACAAAGTTAAGCATACAGCTACCGTATGCCCCACTGATGACACTCCTAGGCACTTATTAAAGGGAAATAAAAACTCATGTTCCCGAAAAACAGTAGGTAAATGTTTATAGCAATTATAGCAAATTAAACATAATTCCTTCAAACTGAAAACAACTCAAATGTCCGTCATTAGGTAAATGGATAAATGAATGGTGGTATATCCACATAAAGGAATGCTAACCAGAAAATTAAATCTACGATGAGGTTTTACTATATAACGACTAAAATTGCTAAAACTAAATATGGATTATACCAAACTTTGATGGGAACATGCAGCAAGGAGAAATTTCCTACCATACCGGCTGGATGATAAAGCAGCGCAACCGCCTTGGCAAACACTTTGGTAGTTCCTTAAAAAGATAAGAAGGCACCTGACGTGCCACTTGGCCACTTCCCTCCTGGGAAATTTCTGAAGAGCAATGGTCTACAAAGAACATGTACATGATTGTGATGGCTTCACGGATGGATACATATGTCAAAACATCAAATTGTGCTTGTTAAACATGTGCGGTACATGGCATGGCATGCATGCCTCCAATAAGGCTTTAAAAATTAAGGAAATTATTACATCTGTAAAAAGTACCTTGTGGGATGCAGTTTATACAGTGCTAAAAAGGCAATTCACAGCCTTAAGTAAAAACAGCATAAAAGAAAAATGCTGAATATCAGTGATGGAAGCCTACATCTTAAGAACTTAAAGAGTAGCTAATTAAAGATAATTGGCCAATTGATATCCAGACAGAAAAATGGTATTGTAGTTCAGGAATTAAGGCAGAGTTCATCTGGGCAATTTTTCTGTTCCATGCCTCATCTCCTGGGGTAGATCACCCACAGTTAGTTGACACACTTCCAAGGTAACCCACTCCCATGCTGACAATTTGTTTATCGTTGTCAGCCAAGAGCTCGGTCAAGGGTTTTGTCTGGGAGTACACGAGTCTTTTCATGCGGTTGCTTGGGCTTTCTATAAGCTCGACAGCTGACTTCTAGGAACAAAGGTTTCAAGAGGTAGAAAGTGGAAGATGCTAGAGTCTTAAAGCCTGGGCTCGGACACTGGCACTGTATCACTTGTGCTTCATTCTTTTGGCCAAAGTCCCAGAGCTCACCTAGATTCAAGGGAAGGAGAGCTGCAGCACCGTCCACCAACAAAAGCCACATCAAATGGTATGTGACCACCATTAGTCCTTCACATCGGAAGTGCCTCTGAAGAATTTCTCTCTGCTCTTCTGCCTCACCCCCAGTCTTCAGTGAATAATTTCCATGTACTCAGTGACAGAAAATGAGAAAACCTTGGCGGATGGGTGCAGAAATCACTCTTCTTGGGGCTCCCTGTGATTCTAATCTGTTATGCCTGCCCTTGCTTGGTCATTAAAAGTTCACAGAAAGGTTGGCTGACTTCTTTTTACTGGTGTATGTCAAATTCCTCCTTCTAGGGAGGAAAGGAGTCATGCGTTTCTCCTCTATTATGAAGAGTTTGCAGATTTCTGAAATTTAGTTCATTTAGATTGTGTCATCTTTGACTCTCATATTTTTTAAGCTATAATTTTGTTGCTTATTTGACTTATTCTCACTGTTAGGGGTGAAAGTAACAATTTCTAGTGACTTTCTGCATTTTAAACAGAAATGGTAACTTCCCCCAAATTCTTAACTTGTTATTATAATCCCTATGTTTTTCTTCTTTTGGTTTGTTCTAGAAGTTTTTAAGGTTATAAATTTTCTTCAACATAAAGCTATGAAAGTATTCCATAATTACTGTATTGTATTTTTTTCTCTAATACTGGATTATTCAACACAAATTAGAGAAAATGATCCCTTTAACTGGTTTAGGAGGCTTTCTCTAACCTCTTAGTTTTATTTGTTCTATTTACAAAACATACTGCATATATATTTTTCAAAATTTAGTTCTTATACATAGCTCTATAACTCATGCTAATTTAAGGTGTCTCTTTGGAAAAAAATTAAAATTATTTTTGCAGTTTTACTCTGAATCCAAAATCATGTTTTATCTCTAAGTCATTCCCTTTGTGATAAATTGCTTCTCACCCATCTCTTTCTCATACATCTTCATTTACTTATGATCTCATTTACAATCATCATAAAAATTGGAATGCCTACAAAGCCAGCACCTTATAGAAGTTAGGATACTTAGGGTAAAAGGAGTATTTTCATAAAACTTGTCTATATGTTGTAAAATGTGGGTAGGATGTTTCCTAGCATTTTTGATGCTTCCTTTCACCGGCAGAGATGGTATGGTTGATATACACCTTAACACATGATTTCATTTTCTTCTTAAATTATGGCAAGAGGATCAGGGATTGTTTCTGCTTATTATCTTTCTTCTATATTTATTAAAGTAACTTTGCATATAGGAGGTGACTTTTGAAACATCTTTAACATGTAGAATAACATTTCTGTACTTATATTTTCAAGTTAAGAAAAGAAAGCTTAAAAGAAACGTGCTTCATTATTTCAAAAGTAGACAGTGATTTATCCTTATAATGATCTTTTTTGCAAAATAACCTATCACAATATAAAAATACCTCAGAAATAAAACTCCAAGTTTCTTTCTCTTTGCCAGTAAAGGGCCCCTCTATGTATGTGCTCAGTTTCCAAACAAAACTTCTTCATGAGTAGCCAAGGAGAGAGAAACACAGAGTCATGCCAAAGTCTGATTCAGTGCTGAGGAAACAAGAGAAAACCTCACCTGTTACCTAACGAGGGATGCTGGTGTTTTAACCCTCACTACTGTGGAGGGTAATGAAGGACTAATGACAGGCCAAGTCTTTGTTCACTGAAGTCTCTTTCAAAAGATAACTCCTAGCATCTTCCATTTCAAGAAGGTGCCAGATACACAGCATTTTAATCTTGTTCCCAAGCTGAATGCGAACTTTCTGGTAAATTTTTCTCTGTGCTGATGTTTGAAGAAAAGTTATGCCTATGAAAGGATCCAAGGGTTATAAAATTTGTCTTTATTGGGACTATTTTCGCAGTTTTGTCTTTCAGTAAGGATTACTACCTGAGAGAAGCTTTGCAAATTGACAAATCAGTTTTGTTGTATAAGCAGCTATTTCAGCCCGTTACTTACTTTCCCTAAAATCTTCCTCGAAAGTGAAGATATATGTAGATGTGGTATGTGGGTGTGAGAATATATATATAGGTTGAGAGGAATTTAGTTATGAAAGTGGCTGAGAGAGCGAAGGGCAGCTAACATGAAGAAATAGAACGAGACACCATCTTTAACGGCATCTGCCTGTGTCCGGTATTTGGGTCTCAGCCCCAAATTCCATCAATCTTTCAAGGGCAGCTTGAGATCCACCTCAAACATGACCTCTTCCTTTTTGGCCATTGCCCATTCTGACGTCCAAATTCTTAAAACACACTTGCATTCCATATTCACCTTAGCATTTAATACATATCATTCAAAATCATCTGTGTGGGGCTTTTTTTTCAGTCCCAATTGTTTATTTTTGCTTTTGTGCCTTTGCTTTAGGTATCAAATCCAAAAAATCATCACCAAGGCCCATATCAAAAAGCTTCCTGCCTATTTTTTCCTAGTTTTATGGTTCAGGTCCTCTGTTCAAGTCTTTAATCCATTTTGAGCTGATTTTTGTGTATGGTGTAAAATAGTGGTCCAGCATCATTTTTGCGTGTTTTTTAAAATGTGGTCCATGACCATAGTTTTTGTTTTCCTTCAGATGATACTAATGCTAGGAGAGTTCCTTGCTTTTTTCTTTCTATCTTTTTTTTGTTCCATCATCCCATGATGAAAAGGATAAAAAGAAAGACTATATAAACACAGCCAAGCCCAGACCTATACACGTGGGTGTCTGCAGACTACTAATTTGGTACCATTTCAAGATGAATTTTTATATATTTATTAAAAATCTACCTGAAGGGGCGGGGAGACTCTGTCTTCCAATTAGTAAAAATGTACACAGCAATAAATTCACATATTAATTTCCTTTGCTGCCCAAAGCAGAGTCAAAAGTCTGGGAAAAATACTCGACAGAAGTTTCCTACTTTTCTATAGCTCTTATTCTCCCTTCTGTCCTTTTGCAATTATCCAAACCAGACAACTTCTTGGCAAGCTTATTAAAGACTTCGATAATGGAGGAAATTCCTCCATACTGTGAATAGCATTGTGCTGTGCAATTTTTTGATCTCAGAGTTGCAGCTGCCAGCACCCGCTGTCTTCTGGCTGACCGCAACTGCCTGCGCGTATTGCAAAATCTTTCAGTGGATGCGTGTCCGCGCTAGGGAGGTCTCTCCTTACATTTCCATCTGAGGCCCTGGCTGCTTTAGCTGGTTTGCCCAAATTTGTATTTCTGTAGCTACATAAATATGAACCAGCAAATGTATGATTTTTTTATTTGTTTCATGGATATTTTAATGTGCTCGTGTCAGAGTTTTAGATAAAGTCTAGTTGGCCTTCTCCTCAGTCAGATTTTGTCCCTACCATTTAGCAATTCTTCCCCAAACCGTTCACTCTGGCTGCTGTGTTATATGTTTAATTTGCCTTTTTAAAATGTTACTTTTTATTTTTTTTCCTCTTTATTAATTGTCGATTTATGAGAAGCAAAAGAAAACACTATGCAAAGTATAGGTTTAGGAATTAGATACAGCAGCACATTCTGAATTTGTCATACCTTAACCCTAAGAATCTTGAGAAGTCATTAGCCTCCCTGACCTCAGCTTTTATCATATGTAAACTAGAGATAAAAATAACACCCTTGCAGACATTGTGGGAACACTAGCAACAATTAATATTACTGCTCAGTTGTGCTCATTGCACAATTAATTTATTGTCCTTTGAGAATGATAGCTAAATTTATTGCCAACAGGTATTATGAAATTTTTAGTTTAGTCTTTGACACACACTTAATTATATAAAGAAGACAAAGTTATTAAAACTGAAACAATTACTATTTTTGAAAAATAATTATCTATTAACTCATTATATTGGGCTCTATTAGGTACCACATACTTGAATTTTTACCATTATTATTAACTAAAGTTCACACTTACGTTAGAGTTCACTCTTTGCGTTGTATATAGTTCTATGGATTTTGACAAATGTATAATGTCTTGTGTCTACCATTATTCTGTCAGACAGAATAGTTTCACTGGCCTACAATCCCTTGTGTTTGGCTGTAGGTTTTCATAGATAGTTTTGATCGGGTTGAGGAAGTTCACTTTATTTTTAATTTTTAAGGACTTCTATAATGAATGGGTATTAAATTTTGTTAAATGCTTTTTCTGCATTTATTTCAGTGACCATATGGGATATTTTGGCTTTCAGTTTGTTAATATAGTGATTTATACTTATTTCTTTCCAAACAGTAAACCAATATTGCACTCCAATTAGACCTCACTTGGTTATGATGAATTATGATTTTGATATATTGCAGAATTTTATTTGCTAACATTTTGCTAAGAATTTTTATGATTTATGCCTGAGGAATTTTAAGAATTGTTTTCTTAGGGTTTTTTTTTTCCCCTGGGTCGAGTACTAGAGTAATACTGGTCCATAAAATGGGTTGGGAAATATTTCCACCCCCACTATCTTCTGAGAGAGTTTGCGTTGGATTGGCATGATGTGTATAAAGACGTTTATAGTATTCCTTTATCCTTTTAATGTATTTGCAATCTTTATGATGTCCATTCTTTTATATACCTGTTAATATTTCCCTACTTTGTTATTTTCAACCATCTGTCTCAATATAGTTGAATCTTGCTTGTTTATGCGGTCTAACAATCTTTGCCTTTAATCCACAGGTGGCAAACACGAGGCCCACGGGCCAAACCCGGCCCTCCACCTTGTTTTATCCGGCCCGGCACCTTGTTTCTACCTGGCGGCAGCACTGAGCTCTCGCTTAACTGTGAAGGAGTCGTTACATTTACACAGTCCTGACATTACATTCAGCCCTTTGAAGGCAGCCATGGGGCTGGTGTGGCCCCGGGGGGGTGAAAATGAGTTTGACACCCCTGCTTTAATCAATGTTTATTTATAATTATGTAATTCTTGATATGTTGAGTTTAAGTCAAATACTTTGCTATTTGCATCATGTGTTCTTTTGTTTTGCTTCTTTTTCTGTCACATTTTAGATTAATTTAGTATTTATTAGTGTTCCATTTATTCATCCTTTTTGCTTTTAAGATTTATCTCTTTGTTTTTATTTCCAGCAGCTGGTCTTGTGGTAACAATATGGACCATTAAATTATCACAGACTATTTAGCTTAAAAGTTTCTCTCTTCAGATACAGGTAGGAACCTTACAACATTTACCCTCTGTCCTTGATGTCACACTTTTACTTTGATCTATGTTGAAACTAAACACTTCAGCCCCTGCTGATGTGGCTCAGTGGACTGAGTGCGGGCTTGCGAAACAAAGGGTTGCTGGTTGGATTCCCAGTCAGGGCACATGCCTGGGTTGTGGGCCAGGTCCCCAGTAGGGGGCATGCGAGAGGCAACCAGACATTGATATTTCTCTCCCTCTCGTTCTCCTTCCCTTTCCCTCTCTCTAAAAATAAATAAATAAAATCTTTTTGAAAATAAGAAAGGTTAAAAAAAAACACTTCATTGTCATTTTTTGAAACAGTTGTCTTATAAAGAAATTAATATACTAAATGAATAAGTCTTTTATACTTTAGCATAAATTTACTATATTTAGCACTCATTATTTCTTTACTGATATCCATGTTCCTTTTATTATCAGTTACTCTCTAGACTGAAGAATATCTGTTAATATTTTTTTGTAAGGTAATTCTGTTAGTTACAAATGTTGTCATTGTCAGCTATTCTTTAATTTTAAAATGGCTTTGCTTTGGCTCATTTTTGCAGGATACTTTTGCAGGAAGTGTTAGGTTGAAAGTATGTTTTTTTTTCCCTACTCCAGCACGTAAAATATGCCATTCCATTGTATCCTAACTTGCATTGTTTGTGATGAGGAGTGTTACTCTTACTGTTCTATACGTGCAGTGTTTTTCTCTGGCTGCTCTTAAGTTTTTCCCTTCATTTTTATTAATTTGATTGTGACATAACTTTTTTTTGCTTGTTTTGCTATAGTTTTTGTCAAGGTTTTCAGTTCTGTGCATTGATATTTACATTAAAATTTGAAAGACATTTTAGTCATTTTCTTCAAACTTTTTTTAGTCTTTAGCCTCAATCTGTCACTCCTCTCCTTGGACTCCAAATGCACACATGATAGATTGTTCAATATTGTCTCATAAGCCGCTGTGTCTCTGTTTCTTTTTCAGTTGTTTTTCCTCTGTGCGCTTTACTCTGTGTGGTTTGTATTGGATGGTTTTCAAGGACAATGATACTTTCTCTTGGAGTGCCCTATAGTCCATTAAGTACATTTACTATATTTTTCATTTCGGATATTATATTTTTTGGCTCTAGATTTTTTCTTTCTTCTGCTATATACCTCTCTCCTCTCTACTAAAATTTCCTACCTATTCTCTCATTTTACCTCTATTTTCTTTCCTTTCAAAAATATTTTTCTTCCAAATTCTACATCTGCATTATTACTATATATTTTCCATTCATTATTTTTCCTAGTTATTGGTCATATTTTCCTGCTTTTTCACATGCCTAGTAATTCATTTTATCATGTCAAGTATTGAGGATGCTATTTTCCTGTGGTTGTTCTTTTCCTTCTTTGAATAGTGCTACATTTTAATTTGGAAATCAGTTGATTTATTGGAGATCAATTTAATCTCAGCAAGGCTTGGTTTTGTTGTGCTTACTCTAGGAGGACCTTTATGCAAGGTTACAGTAGCCCTGTTCCCTGGTGTGTCTTTGTAAGGTCCCAACTGAGTGCTCAGGGTATCCATAAAGCCATTCCATTTTGGCTGGTTGCAGCTCCTGTACATCTCTGCACTGTGATAACTGCCTACTCTCCCTCCAACTCACTACCCTTCAGCAGCTATTATCCCAAGGCTTTCAGGATCTCAAACTGATAGGCAAAGCTTAGTATTTAAATGCACTCCATGTACATATATACACATACGGAGTCCATATGATATATGTAGTACATACATATATACACATATATACATATATATATATTCTGTACCACTCCCTCCTCTTCAGTGTTCTGTCCTTTGGTTTCCCCCTCCCTGACAGCCCTGATTTTTTATCTTTCTTACTGGGAAAGATGGCTGCTTTCTGTTTCCTCTGCACTTCCCTGTGTCACAGGAAGGGTCCCGGAAGTAACAGGCATGGCTAATGGGCAGCTCACCTCATGTGTTTCCTTCTGCTCAGAGCTCACAGACAGCTTGCATTGTGCAGTGTCAAACTCCTGAACATAACTGCTTTGAAACACTTTATTTATTGTCACGGTTATCTAGGCTATGGAATATAAGTCTCGTGCATCATTTTCTATGACTTTCACATTATGATCGGAAATGGGAGACTTTGCAAAGCATTTTTAACTATAATATATAAAAGTTTGATAAAAACTACTTTTTAACAACATACCCTAAAGTACTTTCATATGCACAAGCATGGATCTATCTCATATTTTAGCATAACTGAATTATATTTTATTGAATGTCTTTATTTTATTTTATCTAAACATCCCCACTAATAGATATTTAGCTGTTTTGTTGCTATTTTAGACCATAAGAAAATATAATTCTTCCACATAACCCTTGGACTATTTGTGTGAATATAATGATAGACTACATTTATGGCAGTGGATTTAGTAGATCAAAAGTGGAACTATTTGAAATTTTGATAGATAATAACACAGCACCCTGAGACGCCACTTTACCCTTCTACCAGCAGTGTAGGAGAATTTTAGTTTCTCATAACTTCCCCATACAGAGGTATTCCATGACAATGTTCTGAAAGAAAACAAAGAGGTAAAATTCTGTACCTTAATTTGTTACAATGGAAACTTCCTAGTGATAATTTAAGCTCAATCTTTTTTATGGTTTCCCCACAGGCAACTTTCAATGTCTGGAGCAAACAAATTTAGTTAACAGTTACTGAATTAAGTGACTGGACATAGTAGATATTTTATATTTAAAAAAAAAGGAAGTCAGAGCATTTACATTATTAGGAAGGCTGAGAAAATAAAGAGCTTTGATACCAAAATGGTTTATAAACGTTAACAGGCATTAGTGACAAAGAGCAACCTTGGATGGACCTCCATGGGGAAGCTGTCAGACCCACTTGCCGAGGTTTTATAAATCTAAACCCTGTTCTATATTTAACCACTCTTCCCTGATTATTTACTCCCCTCTTTGCAGTGGTCTGGAATCCTGAGAAGCATGTTTACACAACTGGTTGGAAATGAGAGATTAGGTGAGTTAGATCAAACACTTCTTCCCTGTGATCACAGGGAAGGAAACTGAGACCTTTTCAAAACACACTCGCCAGATTAGCTATACAGTTTGGGGCTTGTTCTACGTGGAGAGCACAACGGCTCCTTTATGGACTTTCTTATGTCCACTTAGAGCCTTGAAGAAATTAAATACAAAAATAGAAAAGAAATTGAAAGAGAAAAAGAAGACAAATAAGGAAGGTCACAGAATCTAAATAATTTTTGCAAATAACTCTCACACACCTGGAGTCAATAGCCAAAATTGTGGCTTATCTCTAGTTACAGTAAAATCTAAAAAAGAAATTTATAAGCAGAATTACTCAAATATCAAAAGGAAAAATACTCACAAAAAAAGGTATGCATTATTTGGGCAAATCATCACACTCCCCTGCGGCTTTTAGTCCTTTATATATAACTTTAAGACCGCTAAGTTATCTTTTGTTTTTATTGTTGAAAAAGAAAGCTCTATGGAAGAGGGAGACTTTGAACTTATTGTTTGAGGGAAGACTAAAACTTGCTAAACAAGAAAGGAAGAACATTCCAGGGAGGAAAGAGCATCCTTTTCAGGAGGCTCCCCTCTGCCTCCTCAGGCAAAGTTAATCTTTTCCTCCTCTGGGCCTTTGCTGCACATTTATTTCTGGTATCGAGACCCACTTATTTGCATATGTCTGCATCCTCAATGTCTACTCCTGGACCAGGCACAGCTGGTCAGTCAATGACATTTTACAAATGAAGTCATGGAACAGCGAGGCAGAAGTGTGCTTGATGAAGGCTAAATATTGTGTTTCGGCACGGTGCTGGATGGTATGGGACTAAGTTCTTAAGAAAACATCAAAAAATTTATATTCTTTGTGTAGGATATACAACATGTGACACAATTCGCTAAGGTACAGCTGTTCCTCAACTACAGGCAAGTAGGAATCGAGAAGCGTAAAGTCGGTTTGGGGAAACTTCAGAAGGCTCTGTAGAAAAGATGGACCGAGAAATAGACTCTGAAGAAGAGGTAAGGTTTGTGTGGAGAGAGGGAGGAAACCAGGTCTCTAGGAGAGTGATCGGGAGTGAAGGTGAAGAAGTGTATGAGGTATGCAGGGGTGGGTGGAAGTAAGGCTTGTTGTGTGCAATGAGCCATTTCAGGGAGTTAAGGGAAAAAGGTAGACAGATGAATCCTTCCAAATAGTAAAGACCACAAGAGTCGGGCAAAAGCTTTGTACTTTATCATCAATTCTGGAGGAGGAAAGTGACATGGTGACACTTCGGGATGTTGAAAAGTGCCTGGTACCAGTCCAAAAGTCATAGCAGAGGGGTTTGAGGTAACTTGATGTCATAGATTGAGTCTCACTCGTTATGGTGTTTATTCTATGACTAATATTGTGGTTGACACACAGCCCAGAGTAAAATTTTAAGTACTTCTCCTGCTATGATTTCCCTATCAATTGAACAAGGAGTAAAAAGGTGATGAAAGTAACTGAGGCAAAAGGTGACTACGACCATGAATATGGGGTCCCAGTGTGAATGGATATCAGGGCAAATCTCAATACCATTTCAAAGGAATAGATAAGGCATCCTACTGACAGATTGGGAATGGTGGGTGAAGTTTCAAAATGATATTTGGCTTTCTTGCCTGAAGAAATGGAGGTAGCACTGTACAAAATAAGAATGAACATAATTTTGTGTTTGAGAGACATAGAGTTTGAGGACAGAAATGTTGAAATTGGTGAGCCAACCTGACATCCAAGTTGAAAATTCCTTTTTTAAAGCAGTTTGAAAATATGCCTTTTATAAAAAGATGTAGTCCATTTGCATTTAAAGTAATATCTGTGTACTAAAGTTCATATTTACCATCTTTCCACTTTTCTTTTTTGAATTATATTTTATTGTTTATGCTGTTACAGTTGTCCAAAAATTTTCCCCTTTGTCCCCCTCCACACAGCAGCCCTCCATACTCCCTCAGGCAATCCCCACAACTTTGCTCATCTCCATGGGTTCTGCATGTATGTTCTCTGGTTACTCTATTCCCTATGCTGTACTTTACATCCCCATTACTATTCTGTAACTTCCAGTTGTAGTTCTTAGTCCCTTCACATTTTGCACATATCACCCTGAACCCCCTCCCATCTGGCAACCATCAAAACATTCTCTGTATCTATGATTCTCTTTCTGTTCTGCTTTTTTGTTTATTTGGTTTATAGATTCAAGTGTTGATATATACGTATTTATTATTTTATCGTGCATATTTTTTTCTTCTTCTTAAAGAAGAACCTTTAATATTTCATATAATGCTGGTCTAGTGATGATGGACTCCTTTAGCTTTTTCTTGTCTGGGAAGCTCTTTATCTGACTTTTGATTCTAAACAATAGCTTTGCTGGGTAGAGTAATTTTGGTCGTAGATTCTTGATTTTCATAATTTTGAATATTTCCTGCCAATCCCTTCTGGCCTGCAAAGTTTCTTTTGAGAAATTAACTGATAGTTTTATGGGGGCTCCCATGTAGGTAACAAACTGCTTTTCTCTTACTACTTTTAAGATTCTCTCTTTGTATTTAACCTTTGACATTTTAATTATGATGAGTCTTGGAGTGGATTCCTTTGGGTCCATCTTGTTTGGGACTTGTTTGTGCTTCTTGGACTTGTATGTTTAATTCCCTCACCAAGTTATGAAAGTTTTCTTTCATTATTTTGCAAATAGGTTTCCAATTTCTTGCTCTTTCTCTTCTCCTTCCAGCACCCCTATGGTGTGAATGTTAGTATACTTGAAGTTGCCCCAGAGGTGACTATCCTCATCTTGGGGGGATTCTTTTTCTCCTTGCTGCTCTGATTGGTTGTATTTTCTCCTTTATGTTCCAAATTGCTGATTTGATCACTGGCTTCATCCAATCTACTGCTGATTTCCTGTAAATTGTTCTTTATTTGAATTACTGTATCCTTCATTTCTGGCTGGATTTTTTTTATGTTCTTAAGGTCCTCACTAAGTTCCTTGAGCACCCTTATGGCCAGTGTTTTGAACTCTGCATCTGATAGATTGCATATCTCCATTTTGTTTAGTTCATTTTCCGGAGTTGTGTTCTGTTCTTTCATTTGGGCCATGTTTCTTTGTCTCCTTATTTTGGCAGGCTCCCTGAGTTTGTTTTTATGTATTACGTAGAGCTGCTATGTCTCCCAGGCTTGATAGAGTGGCTCAATGAAGTAGATGTCCTGTAAGGTTCAGCAACACAGCCTCCCTTTTTACTCAATCTGGGTCCTCAAGGTACACCCACTGTGTGGGCTACGTACACTCTCCTCTTGTAGTTGAACCTTGATTGCTATTGGTACATCCCAGGTCAGACACCACTTGTGTTCTGTCCTGGGTCACACAGCATTAGCTACAAAGCAATCTGTAGAGGGCTGCTACTTGTGCTGTACTTGGAGGTAGCCAGGCAAGGCCACGCTGTGAACTAAGGCTGGCTGCTGCTAGTGCCAGGCCTGGGGCAACTTAGAGAGAGGTACAGGGTTGCTGAGGACAGATATTGCTTGTTTTAGAGAATTTAGGGAAACCTGATGCATGGGCCAAGATAATCCATTCATATGGAAAAGCCATTGGAAACAGTTTGGGTGGTTCTGAAAGTTTTGTGGGGCAGGGCCTCTGGAAATCATCATGGGAAGGCAAACAGTGTGAGTCAGATTGATGGAGTCTCACATATGGCACCCACCTGCTGGATCTGTTGGGGGAGGACTCAGAAAAGGAACAATGGCCTCTGCTAGCACTTCTCTCTGGGAGAAATCTGCCCCCAGCTACCAGACAATTCAATACCTACCTATATGTCTAGATGCCTTTCAATCTGCTGCCCTAGCACTGGAGTTCAGAAATGAATGAGTCTAAGTAAGTCTGTGTGTGAGCCCTTTAGGAGGAACTGCCTGGGATTCCTGTAATTTCTACTGCACACTCTCAATCCCTGCTGGCTTTTTACAGCAAGAAGTTATGGAGAATTATCTTCCTGGCACTGGAGCCCTGGGCTGTGGGGCCTGGTGTGAAACTGGAACCCTTCACTCCTGAAATAATGCTCTTAATTTTTATCTACCATGTACGGGTATGGGACCAGCCCATTCTGCATCTCTGCCACTCCTACCAGTCTTGATGTGGTTTCTTTTCTAATTCCATAGTTGTAGGACTTCCTTTCAGCTCAGTTTCTGATGGCTCCAAATGATGGTAGTTCTACAGTTTAGCTATAATTTTGATGTGGTTGTGTAGGAGGCAAGCCACATTTACCTACATAGCCATTTTGACTGGAAGTTTTCCCCGAACATTTTTTATGGATATTTGGAAACTTGAAACTGGACTATCAAATGAGAAGTCAAGACTGAAGATTATTTCTATGAGTAAGAATGGGAAATGAAGAAGAAATAAAGTGAGGCTGTGGGGAAAAGGACTTCAAAAAAAGTTTCCAAGGATGTTGAGGGTCTAATATATGCGTTAAAGCTGAGAAATAATGGTCAAATAAACACAACCTGGATTCTCATTGGAAAAATGTTCCTGTTTCTGTGGTTACTTTGCCACTGTGAATGTGTAAAAGCTTATATAGATTTTTGTCCTACAGAAGTTGGTATGATAACTGAAGCTTGAAAGGTGGTATGTTAATTGAAGTCAACTGGAGCTTCCTCCTTTGGATTTCCACAGAATGGACATTTATTACAAGCAATAAATGTTATGGCAGTGCTCATATATGTACAATAGCATGGGTGTTACTGTTCTTTGTATGTTGTTAAAAAAGAGACTTATACATTCCCCCATTGCTTGGGAGACATGTATATTAAGACAATGAGGTCCAGGAAGATATCAAAAGATACCTTGAAACAAATGAAAATGAGAACACAACAACCCAAAATCTGTGGGGCACTGGGAAAGCAGTCCTAAGAGGGAAATTCATAGCATTACAGGCCCATCTCAAGAAACAAGAAAAAGGTCAAATAAACAATCTAACTTTACACCTAAAGGAACTTGAAAAAGAACAGCAAACACAGCCCACAGTGAGTAGAAGAAAAGAAATAATAAAGATCAAAGAAGAAATAAATGAAATAGAGTCTAAAAAAACAACAATACAAAATATCAATGTACCCAAGAGCTGGTTCCCTGAAAAGATAAACAAGATTGACAAACCTCTAATGAGACTCATCAAGAAAAAAAGAGAGAAAACAAAAAGAAAAAAAGACTTGCTTGGAGCTGCTCATTCTGTGTGGCAATGGATGCAAAGGGCGGATGGAAACTTTCTAGACAAAACATTGGAATGTTTTACGTCACACCTGCTCTCATGCTGTTTCTCAGTTTCCTTGGCCTTCTTAGTTACGTTTCCAAAACAATGCTTTCAGCCTGTTTGGAATGTCCTTGGGGGTGACGAAGATTGATAGCTGTGTTTTCCCTCAAAAACGTTTAGCAACTTCAGAAGTCTTCATTTTTAAGATGTCAGAGTACCTCTCATGTGGCCTTTCATATACGAGGTACCACAGATACCCCTTACACAACTTTCGGCTTCAGGGGAATAATGAGCAAATTGGGAATCAGCCTCTGCTTCAGAGACAAATAGGGTGTTTATATATTAGGCAGGAAATTTTTCAGAAATGTTTGTGAACGTCCATTGCTAACAAGAGACAAGAAAAAGTAACTGAATATGTCCATAGAGGTGTGGCTTTCAAACATTTCTTAGGGTGACCTAGAGTGAGAAATGCATTCTATGTCATGACCCAGCTCTGGCATGTGTACACTATATAAACTACATACAACTAAGACAGAATTTGAAGAAACAATACTTATGCCTGCTATCTGGGGGATGCTCTATTCTATTCTATTCCATTCTATTTTATTCCATCTCATCCCATCATGGTAAAAATAATACTTGTTGCAACTTATTACAGTTATTTGGTAGCTGCGGGTTGAAAAATAGTGCAAAACCATTTTTGGGGCCATATAAATTGTTTTTATCCAAAACAATGTATCAAAAACAACAAACTAGGAAGTAGTCTACACTTTCCCATCCTAGGGGAAACTCATAGATCACCTTTACATTTTCTCCTCCCAAATCATCAATTCACCCTATTCAGAGAAGAAAGAGGCCCTGGTGTGTGGGCAGTTTCATTTCAATAGCTATCTTCAAGAAAAAACTCTTGCTCTCAGATCACTTATAGCAACCACCACCTCTTTGTTTCTGACCCAGTTCACTACTTGGTACATTAAGGAGTGATTCTACTCTTCTCTCCCAAACAACCCTTATATATATACATTGCAGAGCAATGCCCCCATACTCTGTACCCAAAGATGGTGTTTATTTTGCCAACATCTTAGACAAATAGCTCCAGTGACACAAGAAGCAGAAGAATATAAGATGGGACAAGAAGCTTTTTAATTTGAAATCCCATTTGTTTATTCTTTTTTTTTTTATGTCTCTGGCTCTAGGGGACCTATCAGTGAAAATATTGCTGTGTGACTTTGTTAAATTAAAAAACTTCTACATGGGTAAAGAAAATATCAGCAAAATGAAAGGGAACCAATCATATAGGAAAATGTATTTGCCAATGATACCTTGGACAAGGGTTTGATCTCCAAAATATACAAAGAACTCACACAACTCCACTCCAGGAAGACAAACAACATAATTAAATAATGGGCAAAGGACTTGAACAAACACTTCTCCAAGGAGGACATACAGAGGGCGCAGAGACATGAAAGGATGCTCAGCATCACTAGCCATCAGAGAGATGCAAATTAAAGCCACAGTGAGATACCACGTCACACCAGTCAGAATGGCCATCATAAGTAAATCACAAACAACAAGTGCTGGCAAGGCTGTGGAGAAAAGGGAACCCTAGTGCACTGTTGGTGGGAAGGCAGACTGGTTGCATCCACTGTGGAAAACAATATAGAATTTCCTCAGAAAACTAAAAACGGAACTTCCTTTTCACCCAGTAATTCCACTGCTGGGATTGTACCCTAAGAATCCTGAAACACCAATTCAAAAGAACCTATGCACCTCAATGTTCATAGCAGTACAATTTACAATAGCCAAGTGCTGGAAGCAACACAGGTGCCCATCAGTAAATGAATGGATCAAGAAACTATGGTACATTTACACAATGGAATTCTATGCAGCAGAAAGAAAGAAGGAGCTCCCACCCTTCAGGACAGCATGGATGGAACTGGAGAGCATCATGCTAAGTGAAATAAGCCAGGCAGTGAAAAACAAATACCATATGATCTCACTTTTAGGTGGAACCTAACCAACAAAACAGATAAGCAAGCAAAATAGAACCAGAGACATTGAAATAAAGAACAAACTGACAGTAACCAGAGAGGAGGAGGGAAGGGGAATAACCCGGGAAAGAAGAAGAAGGGTCATCAAGGAACATGTATAAAGGACCCATGGACAAAGCCAAAGGGGGGAAGGAGTGAGGGTGGAGATGGGAGTGGGTCGAGTGGGGAAAAGTGGTGGTAGGAAAATGGAGACAACTGCACTTGAAAAACAATTTAAAAAAAGAATAGAAAAAAAATTTTTTAAATAAGATGGGATAAGAGCAGTGGTGGCAGCCACAGCATTTCTTTTAGAAAAGACTTCATGGCAGCCATCTGGTTGGAAGTTGCTCAGGAGACTTGTTCTAACCGATCTTTTTGTAACCAGATTACACATTTACCTGAGGAGGCCAGTTGTGTTGGGAGGCTGGGAGGATGGCCCTCTCAAACCTCCCTACGGCAGAGGCAAGAAACTAAGTGAAGCTACTGCAGAGAAACTAGTCTAAATTAGACTATTTTTAGAGAAATGCTTTCTCAGAACCATCACTTGGTTTGCAACGTGCTGGCAAATAGCAATCTCCCTGGGATCTCTTTTACTGATTATATAATAGTGATCGAAAAATATACAATTTCAAGGATTTACATGCAGAGTAAGACAGTGAACCAAGTAAGTCCAGTCCTAGTTGTATGCCTGAGAGAATGGAAAACATACGTCCACACAACAACCTGGGGACAAATGTTCCTGGCAGCGTTATCATAAAGGCTAAAAAGTGCAAACAACCCAAATGCCCACTGCCTGATTGATAAATCACATGTAGCCCATCCATACAATGGACTGATTTTTAGGTATAAAAATAAAGGATGTCCTGTATAAAGGACACATGGACAAAGCCAAAGGGGGTAGCTTCCAGGATGGGAGGTGGGGATGGGTGGGGCATGAGGGGCATGGTGGGAGGGAAATGGATACAACTGTACTCAAAAAACAATAAAAAACTTATAAAAATAAATGATCTTCTGATACATGCTACAACATGGGTGAACCTTGAGAACGTGGTGAGTGAAAGAAGCCAGACACAAAAAGACACTATCGTATGACTCCATTTATCTGAAATGTCCAGAATTGGCAAATCCACACAGGTAGAAAATAGATTAGTGGTTTAATTTATAGGGGATGGTGGAAGGGGAAAATTGGGACTAACTGCTAATGGATTTGGGGTTTTTCTTTTCTTTTTTTTAATTTTTATTTTTTTTAAGATTTTATTTATTTATCTTTAGAGGGGAAGGGAAGGAGAGAGGGAGAGAAACATCAATGTATGGTTGCCTCTCGTGCGTCCCCTGCTGGGAACTGTCCTGCAACCCAGGCATGTGCCCTGACTGGGAATTGAACCACAATCTTTTGGTTCACAGGCCCGCACTCAATCCACTGAGCTACACCAGCCAGGGCTAGGGTTTTTCTTTTAGAGATGATGAAAAACTTCTGTAATTACATAGTAGTGGTGGTTGCACAACACGATGATTATACTAAAATCCACTGATTTATACACTGTAAAATGGTAAATTTTATGTTGTATGAAGTACATATCAATAGAAAATATTATAAAAAAAGAGAGAGTCAGGTAACTTATAGTTTATCTACCTTCTGCACTATTAAAATGGTTGTTATGTGGATCAGTGCTTTTAAAAAATCTTAAAATAATCTGTTCTTTTATGTAGGTCAAAGTTATAAAAATTATATTTGTGCTATTATTTGATTTTCCAAGCTCTTACCTATTATATGTATTAGCATATACTCCAAATCAGAAAATCTTGAATAAATTTTACTGTTTGATATAGCTTGCCTACTCTGAGCAGTCTGTGAGGATGTTATGTGTCATCATTCACTGGTGCTTGCATGATACTGTGCTAAGTGTTCAAGAAATCAAGAGGTCACTAAATGGTGATCTCTGTTCCAAAGAGCCATTGAGTTCGTCTGGGAGACAGACCACGGTATAATAGTAACCACCTAGAAAAAGGAAGACTGAGGGCCACGCCAAGTGCAAGGTCCAATGACTGGTGAACATGAAAGGCATTAAAAAGAGGGGGAAGATAGTCTACGGAGGAGACAGGTCTTTGGATGCAAAAGAGAAACATCTCTGGGCAAAGGCCAAAAGAACAAAGACTTGTGCACGGGAAGGTCATGAAGAGTTTGCTTATTACCTGGCCTCTGTGGACATCAAGGCAATTTCCTCTTACCATTATTCTTTTTCTAACATCTTATTAGGGTCTCAGAGTGCCTATCCTGTTTTAGAGTTAGGACAACCAAGGCACAGAGATTTTAGGAGGGTTCAGTTAAAAGAAAAATAAGCTATAATAGGCAGCAGAGTTTTTTGAAAAGAAGGATTTGTGGTTTTCCTTGGAAAAGATGTTCCCTTGCCTTCCAGGCTCCAGCCAGCTTTTGGTAAGATATGTCATGAAAGGGAAAATTTAGGTTGTTTTTAAAGCATCAGATTTTTATTAGAAGTTGTGCAAAGTGCAATACTATGAAGATACAGGGTTTTGGGAGTCTGTAGACATCTTTCTTCTTAGAGCAATTAGAAAGATTAGAATTTTAAGCAAATTCCAACCAAACGTAATTTAGCAAGTTCAATAATAATTCAGGAAAACATACCTTTTAGAATGTTTCCTGCTTTCTCAAAAGAAAAACCATGAAAATTTGAATGGTGTACATCTTAAAATAACTTGTTCTTTCATGTGGGTTGAAGGTATACCTACAGAGGTGAATCCAAATGTAGAAATTACAAAGTTGTGTGTATTTGAATAGAAAAGATCAGTGGTCTTACCTTATCTGGTAGCCCCAGTGAAGACGCAACCGGTTTGGACACCTAAAAACTAGATGGTACGTGTTTACCACCTTTTTTTTTTTTAACCCAGCCTTAGTGCTTGGCTCAATTAAGCCAATACTGCATACTTACTACGTGTGGGCATTATTCCAGGCACAGAAGGGAGAGAACAGCTGAGAAAGGCAGGGGACATGATGTCAAGCTATCTAGTCTACAGAGCCACATTTCCCAAAGTTTGCTCTGTGCAACACTACCCTAAGGGTTCCCCCACAAAGAAAAGTTTGATGTCTAAGTTGGCTTAGGAAACTCCTATATCACATTTTCTCTCAGAGACTGACAGAAAAAAAAAGGACTCAGGAAAGTAAAACCTGAACTCAGAACTCCCTGTACATTACCCTCCATTAAGAGCCTAGAGCTAGTGACCTGCAGAAGACATTGAGACAAGTCGCTTTAGATCCGTGATGGCCAATAGAACTCTCTGAAGTGCTGGAAGTGTTTTACACCTGTGCTGTGCAGTATGATGGATAGTGGCCACCTGAGGACATAGGACACTCTAAATGTGCCTAATGCAACCAAAGAATATATTTCTACCTGCATTAATGTAAGTGAATTTAAATTTAAACAGCCACGCATGGCCGGTGGCTACCAGGCTGAGCTGTGCAGCTCCATATCATTAACCATAAATCTCTTTAAAACCCTTTTACTGGATAGTTAAATCTTTCAATATTTTTGCGCACAAAGTAAAAGACCTTTCCTGTTTTTAGGAGGTTTTGAAAGACCCGACAATATTTCACGGACACTGTGAGTTTTGAAAGTTCTGTCATCTGAAAATGCCTTTCCAAAATCTCTGTAGACATATTAAGCCTCTGAACCCTGATCAGAACCATTTTTTAACCTCCATATTCGGATCCCTCTCAACACTGCACAACTCAGAGGGAGAGACGCGCTTCCGCTGCTCCGGGTAATTCATCTGTCCTGTCCGGCTCGCAGGTGTGATGCGCAGCTGCCATACCAGAGAGGAGCTTCCTTCACCTGTGGCTCTGGGGGTCCCCTGGACTTACCAGTCAGGGAAAGACACCATCAAACAACCTGATATAATGCTGAAATGTTCATTATCAAAGGTTTCCTCCCTCAAAAGGCTTTTTTTATCTTTATGTTTATTATCCTTCAAAACATGTCTTCTTTATTTTATGGTTATGAATAACATTAAATCCAATGAAATATTCTGAGGTTTAATGAAGTTGGTAGTAATTCTGAGAAGGCTATAAAAATGGCAGCTTTTATTTCTGCATTGCCCTTCTTATGATACTTGGCTTTTGATGTCTTGAGAGGGCTTTAGAGCGCCTCCCAGTCCTTCACACACTGGCTCATTTTCAACCTTTTCGGCAGACGTCCGGAGCCCATGACGCCTGTCTCCACAGGCTTCATGCTTTTGTAGCTCCAGCTGCACTTCCTGTTCACAAAGCCCTTCTGTCTGTCTTGCAGACGGGAAGGTGCTGGAAGGAGTGCCGTACCCAGAGAGAGAAGAGCGGTGTCTCCAACCCTGATAGCAGCCAAGGCTCCCATCTCGTCCATTAAAAGAGTCTCAGAAACAGTCAGTAGTCGGGCAAAGAAGTGGGATATTTTTATGGGTCAGTTGTCTGGAATAACCTTGGGACAGAGGCTGCAGATTTTCTTTACCCCATCAACATATAGAAATTGTTATTATGGAAATTAAGAGACATGCAGCCTTCAATGGAAAAATTTTCTGGAGGCCTATGTATTCATTAGACATTTTGTTGATGGTGGTTTGGGTCAATAAGGTCAGCTTAACGGTAGGATGTCATATATTGCACATGCTCTAATAAATGTTTGGTTTTATTTATATAAACCTTAATCTGGGAAAGTAGCCCTTGAGGACAGGTAAAGGTGAGTTTCAGGTGCTGCTAAAACAAGAGGGACTGGCATCGTTAGCATTTCCCCAGATCCCTGTCTTTTAGGTGGCTTCTCTCATAGCTGCCACAGAGGATCAGAATTTGGGTTAACCATGGCTTTTTATCATGGTTAAACCCATGATAAACCCATTCGAGGTCTGCTCCACAGTCCCGATGGTCATTAATTTATTCTGTGTTTCTCTGACTATACAATCCAGGGGTTGACACCAGTCTTAAAATGTTAAGGGTGTGGCACCAATCCCTCAGTGATCCGCTAACGATGCACCATTTGTGAATTTATCTCAACCTTTTAAATTAACTTGATTTTACTTTGTAAGTTATTTCTCTCCTGAACGTTAATAATTTCATGGATGCACCTCTTACACAGCATTCACTGTGACACACTTACCCAGTGAGCGGCGACGGCAGTAGTCCGTGAGAAGCAGCAGGGTGGCCTGAGCAGGCCTGGTGGTTGTGGAGATGGACACACGTGTCAGACTGTGAACACGTTAGAAGGCCAAATCCGCAGTGGTTGTTGATGCTCTGTGGAGCGGAAAGGAAAAGCGAACTTGAAGGCAGCCTGAAGGTTTCTGACTTAGGTGACTGAACCAATAAACTAGACAGTGGACTTTATGCCATAGAAATAGGTGTGGGGTTAAAAATTAATTTCTTTTTGAAAATGTGTTGCAGGGATTACTTTGGAAACATCTACGTGGAAACATCCAGTGTACCAGTGTCTTCCCAATGCCCAACAATGACCAAGAGAAAGAAATATGTTTCACATCAAAATTCCACGCCCCAATAAAGTGGAAAAAAAAAGTTTTACAAAATAATAAGTTTTCTGTGTAAGTTTGTGGCACTCTGATATTCTCTGTTCTATTCCATACTCATGGTGAAAATGCTGGTCTCTCCTCGCTGAACTGACTTCAAACCTACTACTGGGTTGTGATTCATAGTCTGAAAAACACTGTAATACATATTTTTATTTACATGTCTACGTATGGGAGACATATGTGGTCATGAGATATAGGTAGAGATAAGAAATTAGCATATATGGTAGGAGGCAAGTGGATCCGCAGAAGAGGATGAAGTTGCCTAGGTAGAGAGTGTAAAATGAGAAGAGTAAAAAGCCAAAGATCTAATTCTGAGATGTGGGAAACAGCACAGGAAGACTGGGACAGGGTGTGCTCCAAAGCCAAGGCAACAGATGGTTTTGACAAAAAAGGAATAATGTTCAACGGAGTTCAATGCTGCTAGGAGGCCGACCTAGTCACCGAAAAGTTTTCATTAGATACCGAGATGTCTAGGTCGTTGGTTACCTATATGAAAGAAATGTCAGGGTGTGGAAGGAGAAAAGCCAGACTTCTGTGGGTGGAGAGGTAAGAGGTGAGGGGGGGAGTTAGACAACTACTCCAAAAAGTTTGTTTCTCAAATAAAAATTTGAGATCAGTAGAAAGTGGACAAGAAAATCAGTGGCAGGACAGAAATAGTACTTTCTCTTAGTTGTCATATGACTCTATTTCAAGGTCAGGCCGGTTGCCTGGGGTCAGATCTAGCACCACAGAATTAGATGAATAAACCAATTTTTGCCTGATACATGCTTTCTTATGTAGTTGTGTAGTTTTGTGCTCTTTCATTCTGGGTGCGTTTGTATATGAATAGCTACATACTTCCTACAAATTATACATAAATATTGCATACATATATTTCTCTAGCCTGAATAGAACAAACACATTTAGGTAGGCCTACCAGCCAAGTTGCTAAATTGTTTCTCATGCAGAAGCCCCAAGGTGTCCCTGGAATACCTTTATCTGTCAAAGAACACTGGAGTTTTTGCTGGAAAATGCTCTAGTCTGAGACATATAATACCATCAACGGCTGCCAGTCTTCCTTCTGGTATGATTCAAAGTATGGGGCTGGAGACCTTATTTGTTCAGTGGAAGAAAAGTCATTCAGGGCTTTATTTGAACACACCTTGAGTTTCAGATTCAGGAGGTAGAGAGATTATGTTTCAGTTTTAATATCAGTCCAATTATCAACTATGTCAAGATACATAATTACCTCATATTTGAGTCACTGCCAATGACTAGTAATAACCTATAATCTCCCTGACATTTCTGTCAAAAGCATTTCATGGTTTCTAAATTAAAATCTGCCCACCTTGAGGAAAGGGGGTAAGAGAGAGATTCTAGCACGGTCTCAGTGGAAAGACAGCTTGCTGGAGAGCTAACTTTCCATGCTAGCTCGGAAGTGTACCTCTTTACCTTTGGTTAAAGATGGAGTGTTCATAAAGCACTTTGGGATTTGAAAAAAGGTGTTGATTCTAAACTATAAATTTCAATAAATCATGAGCTTTGTTTTATATTGTGTAATTAGAAGAGTGTGGAGGAATTAAGAGAATTAGGGGGTAGAGGTTACTGAAAGTGAACTCTGATTATTTTTAATGTCTTTTTTTCTAGTTATCTGAAAATATACATTCTCCCTTTTATTTGGAAAGACATTTCATACACATATAAGACACTATGTCATTAGATTCCATACATCATTGAAATCAAGACAGACTCATAGGTAGAGAGCAGGCTGACAGCTGGGATCCAGCACTTTTTCGGGATGAAGCAAAAAAGAAGGATAACTCATGGACCCGGGCAAAGGTGGGGTGCTTGCAGGGGGTGGGGGTGGGGGTGGACGAGGGTGTAAGGGAAACAAATGGTAATAGAAAAAGTACAATAACAAATAAACTTTAAAAAGTAACAACAAATTAAATAGCCACCTACCCTCGTCCCTCCAAAGACACGACACCGTGTCAGACAACAGGTCTGATTGCTCAGCTTCTGAGCTTTTCCTGGAAATCCAAGATTATTCTTTTCCAGGACTGGGAAGCTAGAGGTGGCACAAGGTCAGGCATGCTTCCATCTACTGGTCAGACTGAGGAACACTGAGTGTTCCTCTGCCTAAAACCGCTAACGAAGAACACAAAACACCGAAGTTGAACAGAGCTGGGCCGTGAGGCTCAGGCACTCAAAATAGTGGGTTCTTGCTGATAGCGAAGGAAAATCCAATCAAGAAGCGGAGGTGGAGCAGAGGGGTAAAATTAAAACTCAATTTCCACAGGCCTCTGCTTATGTATCCTCTTGCCAGCCTAGAAACAGCCAATGAATAGGTTATAATTGCTTTGAAATATTTAGGCAAAAAGTGATCTGTCTCATGCATACGTAGCAGGCTATTGGCATCGGAGACTGAAACCAGTAAATGGAACGGGCTAAGAGGTCAGTTGGCCCTTTTCTCGATGCCTCGTTGGGTCCGTGGCTCCCTCACAGCCAGTCATATTCATTCATTCCTTTGGGTGGTGAAAATATGTGCCTGTTTCCCTTTACAGCAGTCACAGGGAGTTAATTTGCCATAGTGAGCAGCTTCCAGATAAGACAATGCAATTCGTCTCATTCCTACAGTGACTTCAGATACAAAATGCCAGGCTGCTTGGCCCAGGGGAAGGTGCTGTAAATTACAGGCACTAAGCCGAGTTTCCCCAGCACCCTCTGCTCCCTTGGACAGCCACCCTCCTGGGTGGTGACCTGCCTGAATTAATTCACAGTTGCCAGTTATCAGGACTTTATCTGCATTGTTAGCATTCCTGATAACCTGCAGACTCAGCTCATTTAATAGTTATCTGATGGGGACTGATACCAGGTGAAGAGGAATGTTCAGATCATGCTGGCTTCAGCAAGTAGCAGCTGAAATAGCACGACTTCAGTTTAAGAGGGGGGATACTTGCCCGTTGATATGAGATTTGTGTTAGTAGGACTGTGGAATGGGAGGGACAATGATTCCAGGGAAATAGCTGGCAGAGGGAACTTGAAAGAATGATGCTCCCTGTACTTCGGCCAAAAGATGAGAAGCAAAAAGGAAGGCAAAGGACAGGTACGATAGGAAGACACTTCTCCAAATTATTTTTGGCTATTTTTCAGGCAAACATTCTCTGTTCGTAGCCTCATTGCTATACTCAGCGGAACAATTTATTTTCACTGCACTAACCTGAGCAAGAAATATTAAGAGTTTTTAGAAGACTCCGCTTTCAAGCAGCAGTATTCTTAAAGGATACATTTTTAAAGGATGTTTCTAAATTCATGATCTTTCTCTCTAAAATCCCAGGCAGATGAGAGAATGTCTTTTTAAAAATTGTATGAAAACACAGAAAGCACAGGCAGAAAATTTTGTGGTGAAACAAACGTAGTTATTGTAACTGAAGCTGAATGTTCTTCACAATGACGTACTCTGTGAGCATACGGACTCAGGAGCACACTTTTCTGCTTAGGGCTTGCGGCGGACTCACAGAGGAGGAAGCGAGGCACAGTGAAACTCACAGGGTCAGTGAGAGTGCCAAGGGCATAAGCACCCTTTACACAGAGATCAACTTCATGATGACTCAAAAATTATTTCTGTTACACCAAGATGAGCAAGGGCATTTTGTGTTTTATCTTTTCAGAGAGCATATAACCATAGTGAGGCCTAGAAACATGCCTCAAGTATTTTCCCAACTTAAAGATGTACTTGTAATACATGATCGTAATCATGAATGCCCATTTTTAATAAAGCCTAATACCTGTGCTCAAAAAACAGCATTGACATGCAAAAAAAAAAAAAAAAAAAAAAAAAAAAAAAAAAAAAAAAAAAAAAAAAAAAAAAAAAAAAAAAAAAAAAAAAAAAAAAAAAAAAAAAAAAAAAAAAAAAAAAAAAAAAAAAAAAAAAAAAAAAAAAAAGCAGCTGAATTCCTACTTTACATCACTCACAGAAATTTGCTCAAATGCATTAAAAATTTAAACATAAGACCTGAACTCCTAAAAATTCTAGAAGAAAGTATGGGGGAAAGCTCCTTGACACCAAGCTTGGCAATAATTTTAGGCACATGACATTCTAAGCACAAACAACAAAAGCAAAAATAAACAAGCATAAATATATCAAACTAAGAATCTTCTCCACAGTAAAAGAAATGATCAACAAAATAAAAAGGTAACCTATGGAATAGGAGGCAATATTTGCAAACCATGCATCTTATAAGGGGTAAATTTCCAAAAACATATAAAGAACTCACACAATTTAATAGCAAAATCCCCAAAATGATCCAGTTAAAAGTGGGCAAAGGACCTGAAGAGACAATTTTCCAAGGAAGCTATATGGATAGCCAACAAGCACATGAAAAAGTGCTCACTATCTCTAAGCCTCAGGGAAACACAAATGAAAACCACAATGAGGTATCACAGCAAAGCTGTTAGAATGGCTATTACCAAAAAGGCAACAGATACCAAGTACTGGCGAAGATGTGGAGAAAAAACAACCCCTGTACACTTGATGGGAATGTAAGTTGGTGCAGCCACTATGGAAAGCGTTATGAAGGTTCCTCAAAAAATTAAAAATAGAACTACCAAGATACCCAGCAATTCCACTTCTGGGTAGATACCTGAAGGGAATGAAATCACTGTCTCCAAGAGGCATCTGGATCTTCATGTTTATTACAGAATTATTTACATTTATAATAGCCAATACATGGAAATGCCCTATGTGTCTATGGACAAGTGACTGGATGGAAACACAAAATGCCTTTGCTCATCTTAGTGTGATGAAAATATATTTTGAGTCATTGTGAAATGATCTCTCACCCTGGGTGCCTGGCCAGTGGTCCCGATCCCCGTCTCACACAGGGCAGCAGCGTGATTCATTACTATTCAATTGTTAGGTCATGGATTAGATTATACGGGTTGAAGCTGAAGCAGATACATACTAATTAAAAGGTACTGGAGAAGAAGACTCTACTAATTAGAAGTTACTAGATGACTTCAGAGGATCAACAAGCGAGACATGGAGATCCTAATTCTTTGAAACACCAGATCTTCACCTTAGTGCCTGTCATTTCTCCATGTTTTCATCACTAAAACTGGAGCCAGCACTTCCCAGTAACCTAGAACTTAAAGGCACGTGTTCCATTGTCATTGAGTCAGTCACACTTACCATTTTACTAATAGACTGAAAGAATGCAAACCAAGCCGGGACAGAATATTGGAAAATTTGGAATTATGTCTGATATTTTTTTTCTGCTGAGCTCATGCAGAGAATGTTGAAAAAGCTTAATCATTTCTGGTAAGTGTTGTTAACAGCAAGGAATCGAGAGCTGAAGTACCCAGAGAGATGATTAATATAAAATGGTATAAAATAATGGTTACTCATCGCATTTTTTATTTTCCAGCGATGAACAAACTCATTTCTCTCACCCTGGAGTGGACATAATATAAGCACAAACGAATTTAGTGGGAGGAAAATTTATGACCTTTATTATTCAGCCAATCGTCACCAACAGCGTCTAAAAATGTTGCCAAGAAACTTCTGCTCAGCCTAATCAGCAAAGGAATAACTACTCACGGAGAAGGCCAGCTTCCTACTTTCTTTATTGGAGTCATCTCCTCAGAATAAACGTAATACTGTCTGTCAATCTAGTCACATGCTAATTAAACATGCTGTCCATCAGATTAGAATGTAAACAGGCAACCAGCTCTCAGTTTTGTGGAGTCCTGAGCATCCGTCAGTCCCTCTGCGAAAAGCACCGGCTGCACAGTAGTTGACAAAACAGGCTTGGGCTTCCCTCTTATGCACCCTATAGTCTTGTGGGGGAGAGAGAGCATACAAGAAAACAACCAAATGAATATTTTATCACAGATAATGACATGTTATCGAGGCAGAGGGTGCTAGGAGACAGAACTTATGGTGGATGTGAGAAAAGAATATCTCAAGGGTAAGATGGAGTGAGCGAGCCGGGCACAGCATGTCTATCTGCGGGGGTAGATGGGGGAGGGGTGCTTAGGCACAGTGAACAGAATAACGTGCATAGGTCTTAGGCACGAAAGGTCTTGCGAATATGAGGAAATGACAGTCAATGTGGCTGGAATGTAACGAAGGAGAGGAAAGTGGTATGTGGTACCCACTACAGTGACTAGCAGTCCAATGGGCCCACTAGGGCTCAGCACAGCCTCATTGAAAATACATAAATTTTCTATAAAAAAACACTTGAGTCCTGAATTATGGCCTCACCTCAAACAGCCATTCTAACATCTCTGCCAAAAGTGAAAACTGTTGGGGTGGAGGGTACATCATCTCCCAGGATAGCCATAGGCAAATGTGGAAGTTGTGAATATTACGCCGTGGGAAGAATAAAATACTGCTAGTAAATTGGCCTGTGGGACTAACCAACTCAGTTCACTTGGGTGTCACTGAAACAGATGGGTTGGTAATAGTAATACAGGAGCTGCATGGTTTAGACAAGAACCATAAGGATCTCAGCATCCTACCTGCCATCTTCTAACCAATAACTATGTCCCTCAAGTTCAATCCAAAGCAGATGGGGCAGACAGTTCAGAAAAAAAAAAACTATTTTGAATTCTGTTAGCACCAGTGCAGACATAAATCACTGACATTTTCCTGTCATGTAAACATCCTGAACTCAGATTGTATTTCAGCTCGAGAAAAACTGAAGAAAGACTAAACCATGAAGAAAACAAGTAGCACAGTATATTTCCAAAATTCAGTTTCAGATGAAATTGGTATTGAGGTAAAGGAAAATAATCAAGCCAAGTTCTAAAGTTACTTCAGCTCTGAGATTGAAGGTACTCTAGGTCAAGTATATACATGAGCAAAAAAAAAAATATTAAGAGTCTTCTGCCTTCTTGGGCACTGCTTCATCATCTTGGAGACCCACTTGAATGAGTTAAATCAATGTAAATTAAAAACATATGGATTAGATCTCTCAAAATCACCACATGCGATTGAGGTTTTGACAAACTGCATCGAAAAGTATTTGGAAATGTTTTCAGAATCCATGAACCACCAGGTTGGCCAGTCTCTAAAAGTGAACTCAGACCCTGTGAACATTATGATATTCCCCATATTTTTATGTTTAACGAAACAACTCCTGTCATCGCTGTTCATAATACAAAAGAATTGGGGGGTGAGATTAAACATGCTGATGTGGACATGGTGGGAAGGGACTCCAACCTGGAATGTCCGAAGATTCCGGGAGAGAGAGTGAATCTGGGCGTCAATTAGAGTGTGAAACCTAACGGGGTTCTCACTAGCAACACCAAAATGGACTCTACTTAGGTTAAGCAGAAAAGGAATTTGCTAAAGGAAATCAGGACGCTCACAGCTTCCTTGGAGGGCACGAGTCAGACAGAGGCTTTGCAGCTAGGAAAGGTGCCCAGCCCGCACTCTGCGGGCTGCCCTAGGAAAGGCACATTTGCTGAGGCTGCTCAGGGCAAACTTCCAGACTTCAGCAATGATACTAATGCCTAGAGGACAGAAGCTTTTTCATTCTTTGCACCACAAGACAAGCGCCTCTTTTGCCACACTCACTGAGAGATGGATTTCGCATACTCTCTCTTTACATGGATCAATTGCAAACCAAAGACTTCCAGAGATGTATCTGATTGGCAGAACCCAGTCATACGCCTGTGCCCCACCTAAAAGTGAATGCAGGGGAGGGAGTTCTGTCATCTACCTTGAGGAAGAGCAACACATAAGGTGGGAGTCTCACCACGCATAACAAGCGTGCTCAAGGATTCCCGACAGCCACACCTGGCAGATGCCCGTTATGACTTAGATTGTGTGGGATCGCCTAACTATCAATGATGTTTCGCAATCTTGTTTTGCTAGGCAACCAATGATAGGCTTTTCACATACATACTTCTTATTTTTCTTCATGACTGTTTTTCTTATTAATTATATTAAAGAGTCATTCACTCAGGATTTAGCAAACACGTTTTTTGAAACCTGTAACACAAGTGATAACCAGAAACTAAATGGCCCTAAAAATGAAGGTTGGATGGGACTGAGCATGCATAAAGTATTATCCATTTGATTTACATGAATATACTGTAGGCATTCAACTCAGGGCCTATTGATCCTTTATAATTTTGTGGGAGAATTTATTGGGTGTTATTTTCCCTCACTTAAAGGAGAGTTGCAAGAATATTTCAACAAATATCCATATACTTTTTAATTAGATTAATTAATCTCTCTGGAATAGTCCAGGCCAATAATTTTTTAGAATATTCCTTAATTTGAATTTATATGGTTGTTTCCTCAAGAATAGATTTAAATTAAACACATTTGGTAGAAATGCTGCATAGGTGATCTCTAAAATCAAGCACTTGGTATCAGTTTTTCCCTTTATAAATAATGTTAAGTCGAATTGCTTAGTTAAGTTTATGGTCTCTAGGTTGCTTCTTTATAAAGTTATTTTTCTCCCTGTGTAATTGAAAAGCGACTCTGAGCCCTCAGCAGCGCAGCTCACCCAGTTGGCTGGGTGTCTTCTTGTTACGGAAAATAATTTGGAAAATAATGACTCCGGCGCGATTGGGGTAACGGAGTGAGGCTTTATTACACACGCGGACCCGGAGGAGGCAGTCTCCAAATTCTGGGCCCTGAACCTTGGCTGGGCAGGGCTTTTATTGCTCTTTGGATGCCATATCCTACGTGGCAAAAGCAGGAGGTACAGAAGCTGATGCGAAAATAACTCTAGCCTTGAGGTGTCCTTATCGGAAGCTGGGTGTACAGAAGCCAAAGCAGAAATTATGACTACCTAACTGAAGCCCAACAGTTTGGCAGTTTCTAAGTAACCTAAACAAACCTCTTTCCCAGTTCCCGGTCCCTCTTTTGGGTCACTTTGTCCTAGTTGACTTTTCTCCTACATTCTCACAAAGCAAATTGTTGCTGGTGCAACTCCCTGTCAGGGCACATGTCTGGGGTGCAGGTTGGGTCCCCAGTTGGGGGTGCTCGAGAGGCAATCAACAGCTGTTTCCGATGTGTCTCTTCCGTTGATGTTTCTCTCCCTCTCTTTCTCCCTCCCTTCCCTTCTCTCTAAAAATATAAATAAATAAAATCTTTAAAAAGTGACTCCAAGACTGTGAATATCTAGCTTCCTATCTTTTAACCAATGATCTTAGTGTTCACTGATGATTCTTTGCTGAATCAACCCTAAAATGGTTGCAAAGTAAAGATTTTCAAATTCTGTCATATCTTCTCTATTATTAGAAGGCATTCTCCAATCAAAGAGGGATTTTCTTTCTGCTCATCACATTTATTTGTTTGTTTGTTCTTAGTTATATGTATCAATTCATTAATTCAGTTCCTTATTTGGTATTTTATAACATATTAATGACAAAGTGTTCACTTTGATGCTCAAAATGACCTAAATCTGGCCAGCGGAAGGTCCCTACCAGCTGGCTCCTATGTAATACCGATATGACCCCAGCAGATTTTTAGCATTCCCTCAATTTTTGGCACAACAGGAAGTTTCAAGAACACCTGAAACTTTTCCTGTCCCAAGGCTAGAATCAGCATTCCTCCAAGAATCACCATTTTATTTTAGAGAGAAAAAAAAAAAGAAATGTGATTTATATGCCAGGATCTAGATGCTGGTATGCTCATTCCCATTGAATATCATTGCCTTTAGTTCCTTGCAGTTGAAAAGGCTGGGAAATAATTACATCTCTTTCTGTATCTGTATACAATACCTTGATACCTCCAATCAAATCAAACACCAGGAGTTTTCCTTTTCTATTCTCATTTCATCATTTGCACATTTTCCCCCCTCTCTTCCTTTCTCCGGGCTTCAATATAGGCAGAATGATTTAGTTTTCCCACAGACGCACATCAGAGCCAAGGTTTGGGTAGAGGAACTACACCTCTGATGCTAACACATTTGCTGCATCCTCCCTGGCTGGGTGATCATCTCAGGCTTGTGCCCTCAAAGCCAGTCTTCACCCTCCCTTCTTCAGGGTCCGCCATCTGCGATCATTCTCCAGATCTTGATTTAGTCGCTAAAGCCAATATCTGACCTCTTGTCCTTGCCCTAGCCCTTATTTACTCTTAGATGGGTTATGTTAATAGATATCCATCTTTTATTCTTGTCCACAATTGCGTTCGCCATTCTAAGATACAATTGCCATGTGATTCTATAGGCAAGCAGATTTTATTTCAAGTTAGAAATAATCACTTATGTTTCTAAAAGACTTAACTTTACACCAAGCTTAGTATTCCAAGTTGTTATTCTAGTCTGTTTCCACACCATCTCCTCCTATATCCTATGTTTCAGCTGAACTTAATGTTTTGCTTCTTAGGCACGCTTTTTCACTTTCCTTGAGTTTATCTTCTCCTGTCTGGGTTGCCACAGTTTAATTTTTTAAAGTATAATTTCCATTTTATTATCCCACTGCTCAAGGCACCCAAACTCTCTATATTGGCATTCGGAGCACTCCCACATAATTATCATCATCATCACATTACCACATTAACCTTATCATCAATGTTATTTCTGGTTCTCCTATTTTCTCCTATTTCGGGATAACAATTCAATGTTTCTTTGTTTGTCTAGCAATTTTTTTTGTTGAATATCCTATTATGAATATTAAAATATTAGGTGTTTACTATGTTTTCTTCCTTTTGTGTTGAGCTAGTCTTGTTAGACAATTAAGTACCTTGCAAAGCTTGCATGCTAAAGCTTGATTTTAAGATTTTTCTAGGGTTGGTTAAGAGTAGCCATTGCTCAAAGACTTACTCAGCCATACTACCAAGCCATGATCCTTGTAGGTTCTTTATTGAAATCCCTGAGAGTTTAATAAGATTTCTCTTTCCAGGTGGAAGGAGTTTGAATATCTCTGAACCCTGTTCATGCTCTAACAGTTGCTCAGTATAGTTATCCACTAGGCATTCCCCCCAGCAGTTGCTTTTGGTGGAATTTCACTGAGTACATGCATAGTTAAAGGGATCTTCACGCATGTTTCTCTGCATAGATCACCCTCTCCAACACGCTGCCCTACAAACCCTGGTTGCCTCAACCTCCCCCAAATCTGAAATTTGTCTTTCACTTCAGCAAGCTTTCACGTGCTCTGCTTCGGATCTTACCTCCTGGCTCATACTCTACAGTCAGAAAGCGAGGTCAATCGTAGGCTCTACCTGCTCCCCCTTTCTCAGTGGTCATAGTCCAGCTCCGCCTGTCCTCTCAATGTCTGAACGAGTGTTCAGCATATTTATCTGGTTTGCTACTCGTTTATGGTAGGTACGCTGGTTCCCTACCACTCAAAAGCAGAAATGAACTAGAGATAGATTTTCAAGAGTTATGTTCCTTCTTTTTACTACTCATTGGCCAGAACCGAGGCTATCCTTACCTCTGAAGGAAACTAGGCATGCAGCTCCCCCCCCCTCCATCCTGGGTGGTCATATGCTCAATGGAAACATCAGGGAAGAGTGTTTTTTGAGAAAGAGGGGCATTCCCTACCATAACTGTACAGTTACCAGGTTAGTAGCTCCCTGAGCAGCAGGTCACAGCCTTCATCGTTTCAGTAGCCAATGAAAGGTTCGGCAAAAACACAAGGGAAAAGAAAATGGTTCCGAACACTGAACTCATAGTTATCCATTTCATGGAAGCGAAAATAGGCGTGAGGAAAGGGGACAATGTATGTTGGGAGGGACGAGCCTTGGAGAAAAAGTTGGAAATTACCCTTGAACTCTAAATGCATTAACCCACAGATTATTTAAAAACTCCACTGAGGAATTGGAGTCTAAAAAAGCCTTTTTACACTACTCCCCTCAAACGTTCTTTGCTGGTCACCTATGTCACTTCTTTCCCAGCTCAGGTCATAAGTGCACTTCTAGATGAAGCTTTTTCTGACCACCCAGTCATGGCAAGTAGCTCTTAAATAGCATGATTTATGCTAAGTTCTTAAAGCACAGGATGACTTACATAGTTTATTTCGACCCTAAGAAGGTAAAAATCTGTTTGAAGCGACAAAT
>PVKU01008862.1:0-68643 GCA_004027475.1 Anoura caudifer | reverse complement strand
AATAGTGATGGGAGGAAAAATGGGACTCAAATCAATGGAATGGACCAGAAGGAAGAAAGAAACAACCAAACAGAAAAGAATGAAGAAACAAGAATTCAAAAAACTGAGGGGAGGCTTAGGAACCTCCAGGACATTTTTAAACGTCCTAACATCTGAATTATAGGGGTACCAGAAGGGGAAGAGGAAGAGCAACAAGTGGAAAAGTTATCTGAACAAATACTAAAGGAGAACTTCCCCAATCTGGCAAAGGAAATAGACTTCCAGGAAGTCCAGGAAGCTCACAGAGTCCCAAAGAAGTTGGACCCAAAGAGGAACACACCAAGGCACATCATAACCACATTAGCCAAGATTAAAATGAAGGAGAGAATTCTAGAAGCAGCAAGGAATAAATGCACAGTCACCTACAAAGGAGTTCCCATCAGGCTGTCAGCTGATTTCTCAAAAGAGACCTTACAGGCAAGAAGGGGCTAGAAAGAAGTAGTCCAAGTCATGAAAGGCAAGGACCTACATCCAAGATTGCTCTATCCAGCGAAGCTGTCATTTAGAATGGAAGGGAAGATAAAGTGCTTCTCAGATAAGGTCAAGTTAAAGGAGTTCATCATCACCAAGCCCTTATTATATGAAATGTTAACGGGACTTATCTAAGAAAAAGATAAAAAATATGACAGTAAAAAGACAGCAAACTCACAGATATTAACAACCACACCTAAAACAAAAGCAAACTAAGCAAACAAGTAGAACAGGAGCAGAAACACAGAAATGGAGATCACATGGAGGGTTAGCAACAGGGGAGTGGGAGGAGGAGAGGGGGGAAAAGGTACAGAGAATAAGTAGCATAGATGGTGGGTAGAAAATAGACAGGGGGAGGGCAAGAATAGTGTGGGAAAAGTAGAAGCTAAAGAACTTATGACACATGGACATAAACTAAAGGGGGGAATGTGGGTGGGAGGGGGTGTGCAGGGTGGAGGGGAATGATGGGGGAGAAATGGGACAACTGTAATAGCATAATCGATAAAATATAATTTTTTAAAAAATTAATTACCATATGACCCTGTAATGTCTACTCCCAGGTATATGCCCCAAAAAACTAAAAAATAGGTTCTCAAACACATACACACATGCTCATACCAGCCTCAGTCCCAAAAACGACAAGGTGGAAACAGCCCAAATATCCATCAAGGGGAGAATAAATTGACAGGATGCAGTATATGCATACTATAAAATGTTACTCAGATGTGGGAAAAATGAAGTACTGGTACGCGTTACAATGTGGATGAAGCCCAATGACACTACACTCACTGAGAGAAGCCAGACACAAAATGGGGTGAATGCTCTTGTCTACATGAAATTTCCAGAACAAGCAAACCCACAGAGACAGAACACCGACTGGTGGTCACCAGCGGCAGAGGGGAAGGGAGACGGGAGCCTCTGTGGAACGGTGCAGGGTTTCCTCCTGGTGGCCACGATAATGTTTGGAGCTAGAGCGAGGTGATGGCCACACACACTGTGAATATACTAAATAGCCCTGAATCAGTCACTTTAAAATGGCTAGTTTTACGATATGTGCATCTTACCTTAGTAATAAAGAAATACACAGCATTGATCTCTAAAAAGTGCTCATAAAGATAAAAAAAAAGGAGGGTGAAGAGGGTGGGTTATTCCATGTGGGCATATGGCACCCTTGACTCTCCAAGCTGGGCCCACTCAGCCTATTTTGTACATACCTTGCAATCCTTTCTGTACATTCCAAGGAAATTCCATCCAAGTCAAAGGAAAGGGGAGTCAACAGCTGTCTAGGCATGGGGGGTCCAGGGCAGTGCACAAAGAACCCAGTGCAGACTGGGGGCGGAGATACCCTGCCTGAAGGTGCCCCAACCTCACCAATGCCGTAAGTTCCTCCATTCTCATAACCAGGAAGAAAGGGGTGAGGGCAGGGGTTATCAACTGAGAGCAACTTCCAACCGAACCTTGCACTACCATGTGGGAAGTATGGTCCAGTGACATGGTATCACATTCCTCTCCTGGCCCTTCCACCAACACAAGATTGTCACTAGAGGTGGAGAAGTGCAGCACCCAGTGGGGGCCGGAGGGGTCCAAGCCCTTTAGGGGAATGTGAGCTAACTGCAGAGCATCCTGAGGAGGAATAGGAAACCTCCATACCCTGTGTGTGTGTGTGGGGGGGGAGGGGGTCAAGGCTGCAGAAGGGGCCACGAAGGACTGTCTGGAATGCTGGAAGGGATGAAATGTTTCTGTTTAGCTCTACAGGGGCCAAACTAGGACGAAAGGGGAGGAAGTTCCAGAGAGGCAGGGGCTTCTCTGAGAGGCTGGGAAGAATCGCCCAACAAACACAGCCACCCTGCAATACCATTCATGAAAACAAACACACTGCCCCTATACTCGACCAATACAAGGTGTGTGGAGGATCCTTGTATGGCAAATCGGATAAGAGGTGGAGTGTAAGGATACAAAATACATTACAGAAGGGCCTTGTGCAGGGAGAGAACAGGGGAAAAAACGAAGAGAAATCATGTGTAGGCTGATGGTGTCCTACGAACCGGGGAATATGATTAATTCCATTCTTGAGGGGCCTCCATATCTGAGGTCCCTCCTTCCACCATTTGCGTGGAAAGAAAAGAAAGGGAAGAAAGGGAGACAGAGAGACAATGGAGTCATGTGGAGCCATGAACAAAACTGTTCTGCCAAGTGGAGCGGTGAGCTCGTCGTTTCACAGAGAACCCGGCGCGTCCGGTCAGGTGCGCCACTGACAACACGCCCACTCACGACGGAGGCTGAAAGCTTATCCGAATCACCTGGGCACTACGGAAATGCACAGATCGCCGGACCCTCAAAATTCCAGGCAGGGCACAAATCAAGCCTGCCGATCAAGAAAAACATTGGGGGAAATCTGAATGCCCTCCAGGGGTGTCCAACCTTTTGGTGTCTCTGGGCCACACTGGAAGAAGAAGAGTTGTCTTGGGCCACACATTAAATACACAGTGACACGTAATCACAAAAAAAGTCTCATAATGTTTTAATTAAATTTGCGATTTTGTGTTGGGCTGCATTCACGGCCATCCTGGGCTGTGTGTGGCCTGTGGGCCACAGGTTGGACACCCCTGCCCTGGAGTCTCTGTTGTCTTTCATAGGGATGCTTCTTCCACTTAGGCAACTTCCCTGAACTCTAGGCCTTTAAAATTCACAAGGCTGTGAGAGATTCAGATGCAAAATATCTGATATGGGACCCAGAAAAGCTTACGTGAGTTGGGTCATGATGAACCATGGGTAGGGACCAATGAGAGCCTGTCAGTCAAGTCTGAGAGCATTGGCTGAGAAGCAAGGACACCTGAGTTGAATCTGCTCCCCACTTGCAAGGTGGAGACCTTGTATTAAAACTTTAGAAGGCCTATATTTCTCATCTGAAAACTGCAAATAATACAGCAACTACTGCAGAGGGCTTCTGTGATGACTTAGTACACAATTCCTATAAGAAGCACTTGGCAAAGAGTAAAGGTTTAGTAAGTGTTAGCTGTTGCCAATGAGTAGGCTTTGAACTTAAGGGGATAAGGAAGGTTCTGGCTACCTACAGATCATGACCAATAACAGCATCAAGTCGTAATAATTATCCATCCACAATCACAGCCTGCCTTTCTGTTTTTCCTTTTTTGGGTCCTGGTTGCTTTCTTTCCCCAGATTGGGGGGCCTCTGGTGTTGATTCCACAAGCTGTCCCTGGCAGCTGGACAAGAGGCCCACAGCTAAGCAAGCTGTTGCCATCGGAGCTCCCCACATTCCCACAGTCCTACCCTGGGCAGGCTGCTCTGCTGGTCACAACACGTCTGAAGTGATGGGGAGAAAAGACTGGTGGAGAATGGCTGAGCTGGCAGCTCTACATCCCTGGAGCAGAACCCGCCTGGACTTTGGGGTGGCGGTCAGCGCACCATTCATTTGATAGCAGACCCGGCAGCAGGCACTACTCTAGAGAATGCACACGGGGACAACAGAGGTTTCTTTGCTCTAGTGGAGCTCATGTGCCGGTGGAGAAGACAGGAAATTAACATTGACTTCTGGTCAAGATGGCAGCATAGGTAAACACGGCTTGGATCCTTACACAATCATATCAAAATTACAACTAAAATATGGAACCACCGCCACTCAGAACCATGATAAATCAAGTTGAGTGGAAGTCTGACAACTACAGAGTTAAAGAAACCACATCTGTCCAGACTAGTAGGAGGGGCAGAGATGCAGAATGAGTTGGTCCCACATACATACGTGGTGGATAAAAATTCAGGAGAGATACCTCGGGAGTGAGGAGTCCTAGCCCCACACCAGGCCTGCCGGCTCATGGTTCCAGCGCCAGGAAGATAAGTCCCCATAACTTCTGGTTGCAAAAACCAGTGGGGATTGAATCAGTGGAAGAAATTTCTGGAGTCCCAAGCAGTTCCCCTTAAAGAACCCACACACAGATTTTGACTCACTCTCTCTGAGCTTCACCACAGGGGTAGCAGGTTCAAAGGTACCAGTGGAATAAGGAGAGGAAATGAAGTGTCTGACACCAAAGTGGGAGATGGGGCAGAGCTTTCTACCAGACAGAAAGACAGGCAGAGGCCAATGTCCCTTTTATGAACCCTCCCCCCAACAAGGCCACAGAGCTGGCAGATGGGAGCCATACCTGAGACTCTGGCTAACACTGTTTGCCCCACCCTGGAGATCCCCTGAGACTCCATCCCACCCAACTTATAGGCCCACCCAAACTGTTAACTGTGACTTTTCCATAGGAATGGCTGGTCTTGGCTCATGCTTCACAGCTTTGTAAATCATCTCAAACAAGTAACAGATGGCCACAGCAAGCCCCCAGACCCTATACCTCTTCCTAAGTGGCCTCAGGCCTGGCACTAGCATGAGGCAGCCTAAATTCATAGCTTGGCTTCCCCTGGGAATCTCCAAGCCTAGCACAAGTAGTGGCCATCTCAGATTGCTTTATACCTCAGGCAGAGTGGCCACAGGCAGAACATAGGTGAGGGCTGGCCTTGGCCTACATCACCCAAGAAACCCCAGAGGCAGTGCACCCAGTGGACAACTACAGACCACATTAGAGCACCACCACCCTGGCCCTGCACAGATGACTGTCCATGGAGGGCGGAGGTTGGTAGTCAGTGGTCACAGCTGGTCTGTGCAGCTGACTGGCCTGGATAAATCCCTCCCACTGACCTACCAACAGCAACCAAGGCTCAACTACAAGAGGAGGGTGTACTCAGCACACATGAAGGGGACACCTCAAGTACCCAGCTTGAGTGATACCTACAGGACACCTACTACATTAGGCCACTCTACCAAGACAGGGAGTCGTAGCACCTCTTCCTAATACGTAGAAACAAACACGGGGCGGTGGGGGGGGTGCTGCCAAAATGAGGAAACAAAGAAACATGGTCCAAATGAAAGAACAGATCAAAACTCCAGAAAAAGAGCTAAACAAAATGGAGATAAGCAATCTATCAGATGCGGAGTTCAAAATACTGGTTATAAGGATGCTCAAGAAACTTAGTGAGGACCTCAACAGCATAAAAAGATCTAGTCAGAAACGAAGGATGCACTAATGGAAAATCAAGAACAATTCACAGAGAGACAACAGTAGAGTGGATGAAGCCAAGAATCAAATCAATGATTTGGAACACAAGGAAGCAAAAAACAACCACTCAGAACAAGAAAAAAGAATGAAAAGAAATGAGGATAATGTAAGCAGCCTCTGGGACAACTTCAAGCATTCCAATATTCACATAATAAGGGTGCCAGAAGGAGAAGAGAAAGAGCAAGAAATTGGAAGTCTATTTGAAAAAATAATGAAAAGAAAACTTCTCTAATTTGGTGAAGGAAATAGACATGCAAGCCCAGGAAGCACAGAGAGTCCCAAACAAGATGGATGCAAAGAGGCCCACACCAAGACACATCATAATTAAAATGCCAAAGGTTAAAGATAAAGAATCTTAACAGCAGCAAGAGAAAAGAAGTTAGCTACCTGCAGAGGAGTTCCCATAAGACTTTCAGCTGATTTCTCAAAAGAAACTTTGCAGGCCAGAAGGGATTGGCAAGAAATATTCAAAGTCATGAGGAGCAGGGACCTAGAGCCAAGATTGCTCCATCCAGCAAAGCTTTCATTTATAATCGAAGGGCAGATAAAGTGCTTCCCAGATGAGAAAAAACTAAAGGAATTTATCATCACCAAATCATCATCACATGAAATGTTAAACAAATTTGTTTAAGAAACAGAAGGTCAAAACTATGAACAATAAAGTGGCAATAAATATATATCTATCAACAATTGAATCCAAAAAACAAACTAAGCAAACTAGAAGAACAGAGACAGAATGAATCATGGATACGGTGATTGTTTTGATGACTGTGAGATGGGAGAAGGGTGTGGGGGAATGGGTGGAGAGGTGAAGGGATTAAGAAGTACAAATTAGTAGTTACAGAATAGCCATAGGGATGTAAAGTACAGTATAGAAAATGGAGTAGCCAAACAACTTATACACATGTCCCATGGACATGAACAATGGTGTACAATGGTGTAGGGATTGCCATAGGGAGTTGGGGGTGCTGGTAAAAGGGTAAAAAGTGGGACAACTATAATAGCATAATCAATAAAATATAATTTAAAAAACACTGAAAAAAAAAAACACCCCCAAACCAGGCAGCAATAGGTGCAGTGAAGAACACAGGATCTACCTAAACACAGATGTTTATAGCAGCCTTATTCATAATTGCAAAAATTTGGAAGCTACTGAGATGCACTTCAGTAGGCGAATGGATAAATAAATAAACTTTGGTACATCCACACAATGGGCTATTATTCAGCACTAAAAAGAAATGAACTATCAAGCCATGAAAGACAAAGAAAAACCTTAAATGAGTATTACCAAACGAAAGAAGCAAATCTGAAAAGGCTACATACTGCATGATTGTAACTGTCTGACATTCTGGAAGGGCAAAATTATAGCAACACTAAAGACCAGTGGTTGCCACGAGCTGGGGGAAAGGAGGAATGAGCAGAGCCCAGAGATTTTTAGGGCAGTAAAACATCTGTATGATACTATAATGATGGACACATGTCGTTACACATTTGTCAAACCCATAGAATATACAACACCAAAAGTGAACCCTAATGTAAACTATGATCTCCAGGTGATAATGAATTGTCAGTGTAGGTTTATCAATGTAACAAATATACCACTCTGATGGGGATAGTGATGAAGGCTATGCATGTGTGGGGATGGGAGGATATGGGAAATCTCTGTACCTTCCCCTCAATTTTGCTAAAAGTGTTCTAAAAATTAGAAGAAAGAAAGTCTATTTAAAAAGAAAGAAAGAAACCACAAGAAGGTGATGTGATAAAGAAAGGTGAATGGTCAAGAAAAGCCTCTGTGAGCCAGTGACATCTGACCAAGATCTAAATGGCGGGAAGGAGCCATTACAAAGATGGGTAAGAAAATCATGCCAGGCAGGGACCAATGTTTGTGCAGAGGCCGTGTGACAGGAAGCAGACAGAAACAAGCAAGGAACTAAAGGAAGCCGGTGTGGCTGGAGCTTGGAGCCCCCAGGGAGGACCTCCTGGAACAAGTCACAATCAGAGAGGGAGGCAAGGGCGGACTCATGGAGGGCTTTGAGGGCCAACATAAGGAGTTTTAATTACATGCTAAACAGGGTTGTAAGCAGTGTGTGACTTAATGAGGTCTGTTTGTAAAGACCACTCCGGCTGCTCTGCGAAGGGTGGGATGTGGGTGAGGACAGTGGAAGCAGGCAGACCCTTTAGGAGGCTCTGCAGCCTCTGGGGTGAAGCCAGACCCTTACCTTCTAAACCCAGAAATGTCACTACCATTTCAGTGAAGTCATTCAATGCAGCAGCCTCCTGGCCACCCTGGATTCCACACAATGTTCATGGTGATGAGGATGGAGCTGGAAGACAAGGTTGTGGGTTCGATCCCCAATGAGGGCACATGCAAGAGTCAACCAATGAATATATAAGTAAGTGGAAAAATAAGTCAATCTTTCTCTTCCTAAAAATCAATAAATAAAAAATTAGAAAAAGAATCTTTTAGTGCTGGGTTTTCACATTGGGTACAGAGGAGACTGGTTCTGAGAAGTGCCTCGGGGGCTTTCTCCAGGGGAGGATGGGGGATTTGGGAGGGAGGCACCAGTGGGACCCAGGCCCCTCCACTCCACTCTCAATAGAGCAGCTTCACAGTCCCTACTTTTACATTGGGGTTTTGCATACAGTTTTATATTGAAGAAAGGATTTTATTAGTAAAACAAATAACTGAAAACCCTTGTGCAACAGTCTAAATTTTCCAATGCAGAACCCTGTACCCTATGGTAATTATGCAATGCAGGGTGTGAGGAAGAGACTCCAGGCTCTTCTCATAAGGACACCAGTCATATTGGATGAGGGTCCACCCTTATGACTTCATTTAACATGAATCCCTTCCGGCCAAGATGGAGGTGCAGGTAAATACATTTTGCCTCCTCACACAACCAAAAGAAGGGCAACAACAAATTTAAAAACAAAAAACAACAAGAAATGCCAGAAAATCAAACTGTACGGAAGTCCAACAACCAAGGAGTTAAAGAAGAAACATTTATCCAGACTGGTAGGACAGGTGGAAACAGGCAGCCGGGGCAGAGAAGGTGCATGGCAAGGTGGCGGCTGGTGGTCCCACATTTGTGTATAGATAAACCAGGAGCAACAAGTGGGAGTGAGACAGACTGTACAACCCAGGGTTCCAGCATGGGAAAAGAAAGTCTCAAAACCTCTGGCTGTAAAAACCTGTGGGGGGTTGTGGCAGTGGGAGAAAATGCCAGTCTCATAGGAGAGTTTGTTGGAGAGACCCACAGGGTCCTGGAACATACACATGCCTCCATACCCAGGAATCAGCACCAGAATGGCTCAATTTGCTTGCGGGTTGTGGGAAAAGTGACTGAAAGCCAGGCAAGAGCTGAGCAAGGCAGCATTGTTCCCTTTGACCCCTTCCCCACATACAGTGCCACAATGCAGCAACATGGGTTGCCCCCACCTTGGCAAATACCTAAGGCTCCACCCTTACAATTAACAGGTGCCCCAAGACAAAGAAATATAGCCCAAATAAAAGAACAGATCAAAACTCCAAAAACAGAACTAAGCAATGAAGAGACAGCCAACCTAACAGATGTAGAGTGTTTTGAACTCTGCAGGTAATCAAGATGTTCACAAAAATGGTTGAGTATGGCCGGGAAAAAATAAAAAAAAAGAGGAAAAAGTCAAGGCTATGCTAAGTGAAATAAAGAAAAATATACAGGTAACCAACAGTGATGGGAAGGAAACCGGGACTCAAATCAAAAATTTGGAGCAGAAGGAAGAAATAAACATTCAACCGGAATGGAATGAAGAAATAAGAATTCAAAAAAATGAGGAGAGGCTTAGGAACCTCCAGGACAATGTTAAACATCCCAACATCGGAATTGTAGAAGTGCCAGAAGGAGAAGAGGAAGAGCAGGGCATTGAAAACTTATTTGAACAAATAATAAAGGAGAACTTCCCCAATCTGGCAAAGGAAATAGACTTCCAGGGAGTCCAGGAAGCTCAGAGAGTCCCGAAGAAGTTGGACCCAAGGAAGCACACATTCTGGCATGTAATAGTTACATGACCTAAGATTAAAGAGAAGGAGAGAATCTTAAAAGCAACAAGAGAAAATGAGACAGTTACCTACAAAGGAGTTCCTATAAGAATATCAGCTGATTTCTCTAAAGAAAACTTGCAGGCAAGAAGGGGCTGGAAAGAAGTATTCAAAGTCATGAAAACCAAGGACCTACATTCAAGATTGCTCTATCCAGCAAAGCTATCATTTAGAATGGAAAGGCAGATAAAGTGCTTCCCAGATAAGGTCAAGTTAAAGGAGTTCATCATCACCAAGCCCTTATTATATGAAATGTTAAAGGGACTTATCTAAAGAAAATGAAGATAAAAAATACAAATGGTACAATGACAACAAACTCACAACTATAAAAAACTGAACCTAAAAAACAAAAACAAAAACAAACTAAGCAAACATCTAGGAGAGGAACAGATTCACAGAAATCCAGATCACAGGGAGGGTTTTCAGTGGGGAGGGGGAGGGGGGAGAGAGGTGGGAAAAGGTACAGGGAATAAGAAGCATAAATGGTAGGTAGAAAATAGACAGGGAGAGGTTATAAATAGTATAGGAAATGTAGAAGCCAAATAACTTACATATATGACCCATGGACATGAACTAAGGGGTGGGGGAGAATGCTTGTGGGAGGTGGGGTGCAGAGCAGAGAGGAAAAAAGGGGAAAAAATGGGACAACTGTAATAGCATAATCAATAAAATATACTTTAAAAAATAAAGGCTCTGTATACAGTCAAAGGCTCCAAATATAGTCACATCGTGGGTTAGGGTTTCAACATAGGAATTTGGGGGATACAATTCAATTAATAATAGTACTCACATTTTTCTTTGGAGAATTCATCTCTACCCCTTTCTCAGATGATCCTACCCTAGTTCCAGGGTTGGGCTCTGAATAGTTTAAACCAATTACTATCCCCTACCCTCTCACCTCTATGATTGATTTAGGAATAGATATCCAGCATGAGGCAGTGTGCTTCATGGACACTACTGCTAAGACCACTGGGAAAGTTTCCCCTCTCTTCTGAAAAAGACCCAGTGAGGATCTCAAATAAGGGGAGAGGATGGTGGGAGCAGGGTCTCCATGTGCAACGTGAGGATGACCCAACGCTGCAGAAGGCGGAGAGGAGACAGAGGAAGCCCGGATTCCGTGTGTCACTGAGTTACTGCTGATATAGCATTTCCCCAACCAAGCCCTACTTGTGGACTTTTAAATTACATATGCATTTACGTTAAATGTTCCCTTTGATTTTTAATCCAGTCAAAGTTGAGTTTTCTATCACGTGCACCTGACAGTACTATCAGAATCAGAAATGCCCCCAGGATGTTGGTTGGACACATAAGCCTCCCACTGTCTCCATTTTCTCTATTAAAAAAAAAAAAAAGCAAGCCCTGGCTAGCATAGCTCAGTGGATTGAGCGTGGGCTTGTGAACCAAAGAGTCGCTGGTTCAATTCCCAGTCAGGGCACATGCCTGGGTTGCAGGCCAGGTCCCCAGTGGAGGACATGTGAAAGGCAAGCACACACTGATGTTTCTCTCCCTCTCTTTCTCTCTCCCTTACCCTCTGTCCAAAACTAAATAAATACAACCTTTAAAAAAAAAAGTCCCTCCTTCCTCCTGCCTGGACCCAGCCCCAGTCCTCCACAGAGACCTGCCCTTGACCACCAACTATCTGCTCTCTCCTGAAGTGGCAAATTCTTCTCAGCTGGCTTCTGCTTCAGCAGAGAAATGTCTTCAACTTTCTCTCATAACAAAACAAAAAGATTGTTCTCTGTATACACAACCTCCCTAATTATACCTGAAATTTCCCCCCTCCATCTCATGAAAGTTTGCTCTTCAAAGAGGGGTCCAGGATTCTGAGTTGGCTTTAGTCCCATTCACTCCTTACCCAGCCACACTCCAGACCTCCCATGGCTTCCTCATGGCCACACCCAGTGTTCTTAGCTCCAATCCTGCCAGAACTCTCCGAGGCATTAGCAACTGGTAACTGCTCCATCCAACTCTCCTACCAGTCTCTCCTCCCTGGCCTCTGAAACAGCGCTCTGGGGCCTCCTCTTCTCTCTGGCTCTTCCAACCTCCACGGCAGCACTGGTCATACTGCTGGATCCTCTTGTTCTGTCTGCTGTTCTCAGTGTCTCTGTAGGGGTCCTGCCCCTCCACCTCTATTCCCCATCTCTGATCCTTGTTGGTGGTTCCCACCCAAGTCATTTAAGCCAGATACAGGGATCTCCCTGAAATCCCACCTCTTCTCATGCCCAGGCACCGGGACACTTGGACTGTCTCCTTCCCAGTGTCTCTCATTCCCCCTCCCTCTCCACATTCCCACCCACCTCACCTTTGATATGTATCAAGTCTTGTGGGCTCCTTCTAATCCATTTTCCATGGAGCTATTACAGTGATTTTTCTAAATCCCCATCTGATCATGTCAGTGCCCCGCTGAAAACTCTTTCATTATCACCCCATCAATCTGTTAAGATCAAATCCAAGCTCCCAAGAGTCTCATACAAGGCTGAGACCAGGCTCCTGCAGGCCTTTCCATGTGCTACCCCTCCCCCCCACCGCCACCTCCTCCACACACACAACAAATGCTTCCTAATTGAGTGACATGTCATTTTCTAAGCAAGCCACTCCACTTACTACCTCCATACTTTACATGTGCCATCCTCTGTGTCTGAACAGGCCTTCTCCCCTTGTCATGTGATTAATTCTCACTCAGTCTTCAAGACACCATGCTGTTCAGACATGAGCATGCCCTGCTCAAGAAGCATGCCCTGCAGTCCCCTAATGCCCATCCCAGCGGAGCCAAGAGTCCTTCACTGTTCCTTAAACCTGGGGCACCCAGCGCACTGCGGTAAAACCACATGCTTAACCTAAGGTTGGAGACACTTTACATAAAGGTCTAGGTAGTAAGTATATGCCTCGTGAGACATACACGTCTGTCACAACTGCTGAACTTTGCCACTGTAAATGAGAGCAGCTACAGACAGTAAGGGGCCTGAACACGTTCCACTAAAACTTGATTTACAAGCAGGCAGTGGTCTGGAAGCGACTCAGTTTGCTCACCACTGGCTTGAACTTCCCCCCACTTTGTGGAAACCTCGGGGCTCATACCAGGCCCTGACTGTTCTTGGGTCCCCAGTGCTGGTCACGGTCCCTGGCAGGGAGGAACTACAGGATGGAAGATCCAAGCAAATGTCTCAATCCTGTCACTCAAGTTTTGTAAATTACTCGCTTCCCAAGCCTATTTTTTAAAATCCCCAAAATGAAAATAAATATTCCTGTTGTGCCTGCTTCAGATGGTAGTCTGAGACCAAATGGATAATGCACAGGAACACGAAGCGTGATGCAAAGGTTGGTGTTTTACTGTCCTGAGTGTACTCCTTCCCGGTGAGCCCGAGCAACTCCAGTACCTGCAGAACTTTATGTCTGCTCTGAATAGTGGGTGAACTGAAGTCCAAGAGTGGGCCTGTGATCTGCCCAGCAGGTGGCTGGTCTGGGGCTTAGCTGCAGGCCTCTCGCTGCCCTACAGCATCCCCCTGCTCTGGGAGTGAAGGGCAGGCGTGACCATGTCTCTTCTCACTGAAACTCCACTCTCCTTCTACCAGATTCCAGGTCCACAGATGCCCTTGCACAGGGTGTGACAGAGTGTGAGACCAATGGATGGCTTAAATGGTCTCCAAGGCCGCCCTGGGATTTGGGGATAGTTTCTGCGTTAGCATCAGCAGGATCTGATGACTGTCTAGCAGTGGCCAATGAGAAGGATGGCATCAAAATTTCTAGGCTGGGAAAGTGAATTGGATGATGCTAATAACTGGCATAAAAATACAGAAGGAGACAATCTGGTGGGGGTTGGGATGCAGGGATGTCATAACCTTGGAACTGAATGTGTTCAGTTTGAAACGCTCAGAGCCATAAGCAAAACAGTTCTGCAGATCCTGCGACGACGCTGTGCTGCTGAAGTAATGCCTAAGGACACACCACCACATGAATGCTACGAAGCCACACGCCAGCAATTAGTTCTTAGAATAAACCGTCAGATGACTGAAATAGAACTGCAAGAACCAACGAGGGAACACAGTCACCCATCATGCCACAGGATATTGTGGGGGCAAAGAGATAATAAAAGCCCAATAGAGCCAACACAAAACAGCCATTCTGCAAGACAAAAACAAAACACAAAAAACACAGCAGCCCTTATGATCAGCATAGCTGCCCGGAAGCCACCTCTTCAGAAGTCAGAGAGAGGAGCTGAAACAAAGGAGGAAAGAGAGGCGCAGGGCACTAAGGGGCGGGGAAGGGCCAGGAGGGCAGGGCTGAGGAGCTCAGAGGTACCCCGCTCTGGGCAGACAGGCAGGCCGGCCCTCAGGTAATGTTCCCAACACAAACCAATTAACAGTCACAGATAATTTATGCATAAATACCTACCAGAGTGGCTCGGGTTACCACAACAATCACGTTCTCCCTCACTTTTCATTTCTTTCTTGAAGAAAAGAGCAGTACGGGCTGTGCGTGGCCATCCCCTATCACGTTTGCCTCGGCAGGAAAGGCGCTGGCCTGCCGTGAGAAACCGAGTTTCCGCCCAGCACCGGGACAGGGCTCCCACCTCGCGCTTCTCCCCAAACAGGCCATGTCCCCTTTGCTCCCGGTCTGCCTAAGCCAAAAATGTGGTCCCTTCCTTCTCTGCAGTGCAAATTCCATCTTCACCAAGACCCTGAGCGGCAGCAACCCCTCTGTCACAGTCCCTGCTTTCCCACTGAAAGCAGGCTGTAATCTCTCCTATGTGCCCAGGGTGCCACACGCTCTGTCCAGCGGTCATTTCTTCCTCCTGTGGGGTTAGTTGTTCTCACGTCTGCCTCCTGCCTCATACTCTGAACTTCTAGAGCTCAGAGTCCATGCCTTGTCCCTCTCTGTAGTGAGAAAGTATAATAAATATGCATGGGATGAGTGAACAGCCATCTTATCAAAGACTTCCTATTATTGGGAGATATTTATCCTATCAACAAATCCTTGTTGATAACTAATATTCATAACAAATATTATAAATCCTTGGTTAATATCGCATATGGTAAAGCTGTCATTACAGTATAAGCCTGACTAATAAAAATACCAGTAACAACCTAAACTTACAATATTTGTTCAGCATCCTGACACCGACTATGTCCCTGCTCAGCAGACCCATTTCCTTTTTTTCTGAAATCCTTCCTTTGCTCCCTCTCAGACCTTCCTGTCTAACTTCAGCCAGGGCCACCCAGCCTTCTCCATCCAGCATGCGGATTCTCAGAATCCAGGGATTCAGCTGCTCCAAGCACAAGCCCCACGCCTGCCATCAACTCCGTTCCCAGCCTTCCCTCCCCCTCATCCTGAGGGCCTCGTGAGCTGCCCTGGATTATGAAGTCCACTTTCATAAGAGGGATTGTCCCAGGACTGGACACTATGGGGGCCTCCCTCCCCCATTCCCCTCCAGCCCTCTGCCACCCCTGCCACCTCCCTTCAGTCACTCATGCCAAGGAAGGAATGATGCAACAGATGCTGACCTGAGCCTCCTGCACCCCCTCCCCTCACAGGCATCTGAAGGCCAGGGGGCTGGGTTTCCCAGGACACTTGCAATGCCCCCTACTGAAGATCAAGAGCCTATCCCAAAGAGACACAGCGCCAAGCAAGGAGGAGAAAGACAGAGGGGACTCTGGAAGAAGGTAAAATGAGAAGAGGCAGCAAGGAGCTCCCTGGCTTCCCCTTCAGAGAGCACCTGCCAAAGAGTTACATCTCCCCAGTCTTCCCTTCACCCCCATGAAATGGCCCGTGTCTCAGCATCTTTAAGAAAGGCTGTCCACCTCTGTAACCCTCCCACTTCTGCTTTTGAAGGGCTGTAACAACACTGGAAGAGTCTCCAGGGCACAAGGACCTGACAGCCTAAGAAAGCACTCACCAGCCTGCTTCTAGATCTCTGCCTCTCCCCATGCCCAGGAGAGAGACCCAGCTTCCTCGCCTGCGTGGGGTGGAACCCGTTGTCTTCTGGGATTTTCCAATAGCCAAGGAAACCTGGTATATGGGGTTCAACTCCCCCTTCCCCCTCCTTCCTTCTCAGGGTTGGAAGGAGGTGGGCTCCATCTGCTCCGTGGCTGTGTTTCAGGCTTGGCTCCCTTTCACTGTCATGGGGAGAGATCTGGGAGGAGTGAGGGGCTGTGTGTTTAACCACAGAGAGCGATCTGCTTAGTGGTGGTGGTGGCAGGGGCTCCCGGTGGCAGGGGCTCCCTGCAGGCCTTGCTCCTCCTCTCCCTGTCTCAGCTGAGTTCGAGGAGGCCACAGGCTCTCAGGAGTGTGTGTGGGGGGAGAACAATGGTATTATATGGTCCTGATTCCCACCTGGGGAGGAGGTGGAGGTGGATACCTGGGTCTAGGATTAGCGATTTGACTGAAAACAGCTGTTTCCTGCTCAACACCCAGAACTAATCTATAAGTTGAAACCTGAGTGGCTTGGCTATTAAATTGGGGGCAAGGGAGGGAAGGAGCGGTAAAGAAGAAAGGAGAAGAGACCTTTCCATAAAGGTGATCACCGCTGACTATCCAGTGTCCACACATGGCTTGCTAGGGGCACAGAACACTCACAGAGCGCCCTGGCATTCACGACACCAGGCGGGCTGAGACCCCCCCCAGGAAGGCTGCACCCATGGAGAAACCGCAGCCACTTCAAGGGCGGGAGGAGCATGCATCTTGCTGCCTTGTCATGGCTGATGGAGACATTAAGCCGTAGAGCTTGGCTGCAGAGACATGCTGCATTCTTTCTCACAACTGCGCCCTGTGGGTCTACCACAGAGCTTTAACTGCCTCCTTGGAGCGGACTGTAGGCTGTCCTCTTTGTTTTCCCCATTTCTACAACACTGCAACGCACATCCTTGAACATGTACCCTGATACATGAGGAAATGGGCCGTTGCACTGTCTCTTTGATCCCAGGCCAGCTCGGCCTGGCACATCTTATCCTGGCACAGAGAGGAAGCTTAAAGTGTACAGGTGGCCTTGTCCACAGCCCAGCCCTGCTGACAGCCCGTTGTACAGGCCCACGGTAGCTGGGCACCCTGGGAAGGACGTTGCGGTGCTACGATCCAGCCAGATTTCTAAAGTTCTTTGGGGCTGTGCATTTGCTCATTATCACTGCTTATCCGTTCATCCTCCAAGGGGCAGGACGAGGAAACAGACGTGGAATGAAAGGACTGCCAAACGCGGTCAGTGTAGCTGCCGACTGGCTGACCTACACGCTGTGCAGGCAGGGGCCAGCATGTCTGTGAATAAGTGAAGTCGGTGCACATCTGTGAATTTCTACTACTCAGCTTCCACTGACAGATCTTGCTCATGATTAACTGAGTTCTCACCAGTCTCGTTCCTTATAAAGATTAGCAGGTAAAGATGGTTGGAAAGGAAACAGAAGTTAACACGTAGGGTATGTGGACAGCTCCCACTGGGAAGTCATTGGGGAAAACCGAGGCCTGTGAAGAGGAACGGGAAACCACCCCACTTTCGGGGAATTCTGCCCTCCGGGAAGGTGAGGAGCCCCCACCTCTCTACAACTCAAGAAGCCAGCTTCTCTCTGTCTGGGCTCCCAGGCTTCCACCCTCAGGGAGAAAGTTTCACAGCAATTAGACACACATCTTTATTCACAGCTGGAGAGAGAGGGTTGTCAACCTCCCTATCCCCTCTTCAGTCAGGTGGAAGAGACACCCGGGACAGTAGCAGCTGTCTCCCCAGGGTCTGTCATTAAAGGGAAATGGCTCAGAGGAGCTGGAGGGGGAAGTGATCATGATTCTGCCTGACAAGTCTTCAAGGGTGGGGCCCACGGTTTGGGTAGGGTAAGAAGGAGGGACCCCGGGGGGAGAGAACGTGGAGACTGAAGGCAGAAGGCCAGAAAGGGAGGCGTGGGTTCAGTATGAAAAGACTGAGGACTCCTCAGCAGTGAGACAGTGACTGTGAGGCCCAGCAATCCCACTCCTGCGTGTGTACCCGAGAGAACCAAAGCCGTAGGTCCACACGAAAACGTGCACACGAGTGCTCGTGACAGCCATAAGGAGACCACCGCACGTCCATCGGCCGATGAATGGAGAAATGCAGTGGGTGTACCTGCAGGCTGGGATGTTTTTCAGTCATAAAAAGAATGAACTGCTGACACCTGCTACAACACGGAAGAAGCTTAAAAACATTATGCTGAGTGAAAGAAGCCAGACACAAAGGACCACATAGTGGATGACCCCATTAATGCGAAATGTGAGGAACAGGGCTACAGGAAGACCAGCATGGGGGGAAGGGGCGTGGCTGCTAATGGGTATGGGGTTTTTGAGGGGAGAAGGTGAAGAAAATGTTCTAAAATTGTAACGATGGGTGCCCAGCTCTGTGAACACACTAAAAATCATTGAGCTGTTTGCTTGGAACAGGTGACTTGTATGGTATGTGAATCATACCTCAATAAAGTTATTGCTTAAAATATTAACAAGAAAAAAAGAATTACATTAGCGCTTGGAAGGCTTTGTTACAAAACTGTAAAATTTCAAAAAGGAAAGGAAGAAATTCCACCGTGACAGCCATTCAAGAGCAGCAGCCGTGGCCCTGAGCTAGCCCATGGCCATGGGCCTCCACAAGGGCCACGAGACGGCCAGGTACACAAGCAAGCCAGGCACAGCTGCCGCAGGTGCCTCCCCAAGCACGCCAAGGTCGTGTGGGGCACGGTCCGAGGGTTGAGCGCCACACGGCTGCCCAAGGCCTCCAAGCGGGGCCTGAAGTCAGTCCATCAAGAAAAGGGCAAGGATCTCAAATGTAACTGAAAACTAAAGAAAAAAAAAAGGATAAAGGAAAAATAATGGAAAGGGTGGGGACACACATCCCTACCAAGAGAAAGAGGGAGAAGCTGAGAGACATCCCGGGGGCCATGAGGCGGCAGCGGCAGCAGCAGCAGCAGCCAAGAAGGACTAAGCCATCCCCCGTGTATGTAATGAAATGTTCTCAGAAAGAAAAGGAAAGTGAACGATTAAGATTATAAATGCGGTTTCAAATGTTCAAAGCAATTCATGAACTAAGTTTATTCATAGGATCAAACACATGCTTTGTTAAAATTTGAGATTTATGAAGAGAATGAAAAAATCTGTCAGTTGGAATGAAAATGTTTTGGGGGTTATAACTTTAATATATTAAACATTGATTTAAAAAAAAAGACCTAGGGCGAAGTTCTTGCACACCACCTTGAGGAAGTGACAAACTGTACGTTTCAGAAGGCTGCAGAAAGAACAGCTTGAAAGCATCACCTCCGTCCCTCAGCATCTTCCCTGAAGACACTGGTGCAAATCCCCAGCCATCTTCCTTTCAGATGCAGCTTCCTGGCCCCGGGCACTGCCCAGTGGGTTCCCAGGCTCCCTGAATGGGGTGTCTACTTAGAGACTAGGTCACTGTCCATCTGCTCACAATGTCACTCATGTTAAGCTGCTTATTCCAACCTCTATTTGTGGGATTCCCGGCCAGGTTTCAGCAGAGTATGGTTGTAAAGCCATTTGAAAACCATACACTGAGCTAAGGCAGGAAAAAAAATAAGGGGCAAAACTACAGGAGAACTTGGGGTGGGGGAAAGAAAGAGAGATGACCTTCACCCCTTAACCAGACTATGAACTTTCTGAAAGTGAGTGTCTTCTACCTTTTTTTCTGTGTCCTTCATGGGAGCAAGTGCCACCACAAAGGAGAACATGACTGGGCTTAATAGACGCGAACAAGAAATTAGCTAGGAAACTGCACAGGCCAAGGAAACACACAGACATGGATTCAGAGATGGAGCTTCAGGAGGAAGTGACTCACAGTCCTTCCGGAACACGTACAGGGCATGGACACAGAGCCATACACCCGACTTTCAATCCCGCCTCAGCCACTTCCCTGTTGTGTGGTCTTCAGCAACCTGTGTACTCTCTTAGAGCCTCAGTTTTCTGGTCTTTGAGCAGAATAGATACTTATTATAAGGTTGTGATAATTATTAATTAAACAAATTAAATGTGTTAATTCATTTTATTTATTTTTTGAGTTAATTTGTTTTAATGAATGGGGGTGTGTGTATATATGTATATATAAGTATATAAATATATTTCTATATTTATGTTAATATATAACATCAACATATTAACATAATATATGTTAATATATAACATATAGAGAAATAGATTTCTATACTTACGTTAATATAAAAAATCATCTAACCCAACACCTGACACAAACTTGGCATTCAGAAACCGCTGATCCCTTCTCCTTTCCCCAAGTTGAGCTGCTATATTGCTTTGCTAAATGGCTTTGGACAAGCTTGGCTTCCAAATCTACAAAACTGCTTTGTAGATCTACAAAGTACACAATGTCTGTGCAAATAACCACATGCTGGCTCTGTGACCCAGGAGTTATTATTTACTCTTAGAGCCAATGTACGGTTATCCGCAGAGGCACCAGACAGAAAGGGAGGCTCTCGCAAGATCCCAGACCAGCCAAAGCAGCTGTGGGCTCCCCTCTCTCCTGCTTCTGCCAGGGTCTCCTTAACCAAAGCCCTTTATACTCCTGAAGACCCTCACACCTTCTTCATGCCAGCTTCTTCCACCAATGCCCCATGACCTATGGCATCAAATGCACTTGGGTGGTGTAGGCCCCAGAGAGGTAGCTGGGTCAGTTCTTCAGAGGTGACTTCTATCCTGCTGGCAATACTAGCTTAGTTGCTGATAGTTCCAGGATAACAAATCCCCAGTTGCATTTTTAAATTCCTTTCTGACATGATAAGGGGGCCCAGGGAGGAAGGGACGAAGACAGCAGGAGAGAGCAGCATCTGCTCCTCCTCTCCTCCCTCTAGCCCTCTGCATTTACATCCAACACAGACATCAGTCTGGACCCAACTGCCATCCTCGCAGGCGGCTAGAGGCTGGAGGAGATGTGAAAACACAGGGGCCTGGAGGAGAGATGGGATAGACAGGGGAAGGCTGTTTCCTGCATTATGAGATGTACCACTTGTCTAGGAGCCTGGTGCAAAGTGCAGGCAACTCCAATACTTACACCAGACACTGTTGGCTCCAGTGGTGCGGAGGACAGCTTTGTGTGACATATGCCCTGAGTAAGCATGCAGAAGGGCCTCCCTTTGCTACAGTCTGTGGTTCAACCGAAACTCTTGAGTTGTGACATGCCATTCCAAAACCAGCAGCCCAGCCTCCAGTAAAAAGATGGGTTTATCGGAGAGCAGGAAAGGCTGAGAGCAGTGAATCACTTTAGCAGAAACGAGGTGATAACACCAGCTACTCAGGGGAACAGATTTCAGGGCTGCCACCCACACCCTCTCACCTAGTCCTGCAGATCTCAGTGCTCCCAGGAGAAAGGAGCCAAGCACGGCTGCTGCCTCAGGAGCCTGGAATCGGCCATGGGCAGGGTTAGGAAGCAATGCAGACATCCTAATGCAGCTCAATGGCCTGCCCCCAACCACCCCGCAGCTGTGTGTCCTGAGCCCATGCTGCCTGCCATGGTCTGCTGTAATGTTTCTGAAGGGGAGAGGCCCATATTCTTCCCAGCAGGCAGGGGGGCTTAGGAGTGTGAGTGCAATTAACCAAATGGATCCACTCGGGAAATTGAAGGCCTGGGGAAGCTGGTCCGCAGACTGCTCCCAATATGCCAGAGGGCAGGTGTCCGGCTTGGTGAGGACCAGGTGCTGAAACACTGGGGGTGGGGACAGGAGGAGGGGAGAGATTGCTGTGAGTGTGGGAAGGTGCCTCTCTGGAGCTGGGGGTGGGGGTGGAGGAGTGTGCCCCCGAGCAGATGCCTGGGGCAGCTCCAGATGGCAGTGGCCTCAGAACAAAAGGACAAGAGCCGGAGGGAAGGAGGACTACTAAATAGAGGACTTGCTTTTTTGAGGCTTCCTAAATGGAGGGGCAAAATCTGATTCCCACCTGGAAGCTGGTAGAGGCTTGCTCAGAAAGTTATGCAGGGTTTCCAGGGAGATATGAAACAAGCCACTTAAAAATACACTGCCTCCGGAACCCAAATGGTCAGCCGCACAGCTCCCAGGGCAGGGCTATGGGATTTGAATCCAGGTGCTGCCCTGGCTTAGACATGGAGCTTAGAGCACGTTCCCAGTCTTTCTGTATTTCTGTCACCAGGAAAACGTGGGCAATGATAGGCCCGCTTTCACTGGGTTGCTGTGAGGAGGACTAGAAAGAAAGCTCATGTCGAGTACAGTGCACATGGCCGGTGCAGGGGGCGTAGCCAAAATATTGATTATTATAATGATGGTTACGATCCTCCAAAGAAACCTGGATCAGCTCCCCTTCTCTCAGAACTTATTGTGACCTCAAACGCCGTACGTCCCTGCTCTCAGGCCTTCTCTGGGCTCTTTTTTACAGGTTCCGCTGCGTCAGTGCGAGTCCTTCGACCCTGGCGATGTGTGGGTGCCTCCGCCCCACGGAGGCAGTGGCGTTGCAGCAGGGAAAACAGCCTGCCACTCATGTGTCTGAGTCTAGTGCGGCCCCTGTTGCTAGTTAATTCTGTGAATCTTGGAGAAATAACGTTTGGGGCCTTAGTCCATTCACCGGTCCAGCAGGAATGATGGCGCCAGCCTTGCTCCCGGCACAGCAGGGTCAGGAAAGTGAAATGACACAATGTGAATGGACACGCACAAAACTGAGGCTCTGACCCAATACTGGGGTTTGCTGATTAGCTTAACATGCCCAGAGTTGCTCTCTGTCAGGTGGGACAGCACTTGCGTGACTCCAGCTGCCCGCAGGCATGCTGTGGGGGGAGGGTCTCCTGGGTTCCTCAGGCCACAAGAGTGTTTGTGTCCAGGGAGGGCTGTGGAGATGGTTTGGAGGGAACAGGGATAGGAAGTAGAGAGGGCCCATGAAAAAGTGCCAAGAGAGGGGACATGGTGACACAAAGCTGGACTAACTCCCAGTTCTGTCACAAACGGGGGATCTGTTCCCACACCATTTTGCATATCTTTACATGTTCATTAAAATAGCCTGGTATACCACGTTTGCAGCCGGAGTCCTCCAAATACACTGTAACAAAAGAATGGGGCTCCTCCCCACCACTGCCAGCAGCTATACTCAAGCTCCACATTCAGGAATGACATCCGGTGAAAAAGCCGTGTGGTCAGATGGGGTTCCCAGTGGTCCCTATAGCCTGTTCTAAGCATGCTGTGGCCCTAATGGCCCCTCACAGAAACCGCTTTAATAGACAAGTACATCTGAGCTGCTGTTGGTATGATAAATAATAATAACTTTCATTTACCGAACACCTGCTATATGCTAGGTGCTGTGCAAGGCTCTTTATATGTTTAAAAACTTTAATTTAATCTTTACAACAAGATGTTCATTATTAACCCCACTGTATTAACCAGAAGCCTCAGGCCTGGGAGCGATTAGAAACTTGTGGTCACAAAGCAGCAGAGCTGGGTTCTGTCCAGACCCCGCATCCACGTCATTCACATCGGTGCTCCCACCGTTCCACCCGCCTCCTGCCCACAGCCTCCCAGCCCCATCTCCAACTCTCTCCAGGAGAAAAGAAGACATCTGGAAGGGGAGCTGGAGTGAGAAAGACAAACAGCAGTGAGGCCCAAAGTCGAGAAGAGGAACATCCTTCTCTGTTCGGGCGCCCAGGAAGATTGCCCCCGCCTGCAGCCTCCAGGCTGTGAGCACGGGGATCCACTGACAGTTACTTCTTGGTTAAAACTGTAGCCCTCACTTCTTGCACGTCCTCCCTGGCTTGATATTAAAACAAGGAGATGCTGGGAGCAGCAGGAAATTCTAACCCACATGGAACAATGCAAACCCTGGACATGGGGTGTGGCTTCAGGGATGTCGGCCTCGGCCCCTTACTGCTCCCGGACAGCTGTCCATCTGCCAGGGCCTACTGCCCCGCCCAGAGGAGGGGTCCTCAGACTGCCCCCAGGAGGCCAGGACTGTCACTCAGGAGGCTCTGGTCATGGAGGTCAGGCTAAGGGGGGATGCCGGTTACAAACAAAGCTGCTTCCCAAGTTCTCCACTAAGGGGAACCGTGGTGACAGGGGCAAGGCTCAGCCAGCTGACAGCATCTGCCGGGGTGGGGGGAGCGGGGCAGGGAGGGGCAAACGCTCTCCCAGCGCCAGCCTCCTCGCAAAGGAGGGCCTAGAGGTCTGGCTCCATGGTCGACTTGGGGGAGAAGGAAGAACATGTGCCCCCAGAAGGTTCAATTTAATCTTCATCAATGGAGCAAGAGTCAGGGACTTCCCCCGCCCTCCCCCTCAGGGACGAGCCCCAGGCCCGATCCCCACTCACCGATCCCCACTCACCGTCTCTGCCTCATTCAGCCTCCTTCTTGCAACACCAGGGGAGGCTCCCTCTCAGTCTGCAGCGGGAAGGACACCTCCGGTGTCCCAAAGTGCACATATGTCAATCAACGTCACAAAGCAAACACAAAGAAGACCCCAGGGTCACTCTAGGAAAGAAAGAGAACAGGCTTTGTGGTTTGCTGCTTGTCTATTCACTGGGAAATGACATCTGGGCCCACACTTACTGGGAAGACTCTGCATAGCGTAACTGGGTCTTTGTTCAAGGGAGTTCAAAGCACTCTGCCCAAATGGGGCAGAGTCTGCAAGGTGCCTAAACACGTTAGACTTTGGGGCGGGGGGGGGTCATCTCTCTCATCCATAAGCTCATTATTGGTGCCCTGACACCATAACCTAACTGCTGAGTCCCCAGTCGCCCAAAGGAGTTAAGGCATATCTCAAAGAATCCCTCCTACACCCAAGCGAGAATTTACTCTCAATTATCGCATTAATTTTCTTAACTTACTTAGGAGAACTATTAGGTTTTTCTTCCCCATCTACAGATAATCAAACTGAGTTCACCATAAATAAATCTGTAATACTTTGAAAGAAGATCTCATTTTAGTGTCAGGGGACACAGATTTGGAGTTCTAGCTTATTACATCAGGCAGGGTGGACTGCTTCCCTACCTGTGTCTCAGATTCTGCATCTGTAAATGAGAAGAGGGCACAGGAGGGTGGATCAGACCACAGGGCCTTTAGTGAGGATGCTGCAGGTTCAAGTCCCAGCTGGGCAGTCCTTCTGGGCAATCACTTAAACTTTTTCAGTACAGGTGACATAGCTCATTTAATTATTTGCTTTAAGATTAAAAGTATCTGCAGGAAATGGTAAAATCCGTGTTTGTAGAGGGGAATGTGGCATTATCTATCAAAATAAGCACACGCTTACTCTCCGACCCGGACAGCCCAGCCCTAGCACTCTGTCCGACCGGACAGCCCAGCCCTCCTAGCCCTCTGTCTGACCGGACAGCCCAGCCCTAGCACTCTGTCTGAAACTCGTCCTGCACAGCTACGTTATGATCTGCAGGATTGTTATCACGTTGCAAAAAAAGGAACAAATGTGTTTAATATGCTACCATTTATTTAAGGAAAAGGGAGGAACAAAACATATATATGTATTTGCTTATATTCTTTTAAAATACAATAAAAGATAAAACATAAAATAAAATTTCAAAAGCCTACTTGGAGGGGGAGGAATGAGGTAGAAAGGAGAGGGAGAGAAGATGGACTTTGAATATACCTTGTTTCATGGATTTGCATTGGAATATGTATCTGACAAAATTATAGAACACAATATTTTTATTGAAAAAAAATTTTTTAATTTATTTATCTTTAGAGGGGAAGGGAAGAAGAGAGAGAGAGGGCGAGAAATATCAATGTGTGGTTGCCTCTTGTGCGTCCCTTGCCAGGAACTGGCCTGCAACCCAAGCATGTGCCCTGACTGGGAATCGAACCACAATCCTCTGGTTCACAGGCCTGTGCTCAGTCCACTGAGCTACACCAGCCAGGGTCTAGAACACAATATTTTTAAAAGAAATCTGTAAAATAAACATGAAGTGCAACAAACGAGTCTATCTCTGCGTCCAGTTGGCCAGCACAACCGCACAGAGGGAAATGAAAACACAGAAGCACACTGCGCAGCCTTAGAGGAGAATGCCAGAGGAGAAGAAGAACTGCCTCCAATCCTGAGCTGTTTTCAATGATCTAGTGCTAATTCTATGGTGGTGGTGGTGGCATTATTATTATTATTATTATTATTATTATTATTATTCTGAGACATTTGTATGTGATTTTGGGATAAATCAAATGAGTAATAATATTGATGTTGCTGAGAAACAAGAGTTTCTTGTTGAAAGGAGATACAAATATAAGATTGATGAGATCAGGCAAAAATTCTGTAGCTCTGATTGCTAATGGAAAGTATCAGTATGTTTTATCTTACACACACACACACACGCACACAGGCACTTCCCAGCTCTGTTCACTGTGAGGCCTAGAAACAAGGATCATTCTAGTAGAACTGAACACCCCTACCAATCAGATTATGAATACTAATCACCACCCCCCACAAAGAAATGAAGCTTCCTCAGAGAAATGTCTGACGCAGCCAACGTGCACGACGAGCCCAGAACAGCCCGTCACACCAGCGCAGCAAATGAAGGTCAGAGACGACTGGAGCCGTGCCCAGAGGACTCGGAAGCCAGCCTGGAGGGGCTCCCCTGGCCAAGCTGAGCCCCAGTGAGGATGTCACTGCAAGAGAATGAAGCGTAGCAAATGTGTTTAAACCACAGAAATCCCTAATAACACTTTCTAAAACTCCACACAACCCACAACTCGCCTTCTGGGGATGTTAGGGAAATACTTCATTATTTTGAAAACTGGTAAATAAAGCAAAAGGAGTGTGCAGAGGTCCAGCTGATTCGAGAGTGACCTTGAACTGATAATTGTTGAAGAGAGTAATGAGTATATCAGGTCCACTGTATTATTCTCTCCTCTTTTGTAAAACATTTTCAAAATAAAAATAAAGTGTAATGCTAGAACAGGTTGAGAAATCATTAGAGTGCTAATTCTTGCATAGCCATTTAATCTGAACAGCACTCCAGATGCTGACCAAGGATATTGAGATCACTGCCCCCAGTTTACACCAGAGGGCAAGGGTGTAAAGAACCCCTGAGTCAGGACTCAGTTCCACACATTCTTCTCTCCGAAGGCCAGCACTCCGCAGCTGCCTCGTCAACACCCTCATTTGTATAGCTGGTCTAGTACAACTTTCCTTGCCTGTATGATGATGGTGTTGTGGGACTGCACTGAGAAAATGTATGGGAAGTTCTTAGAAAACAATTCTTTGTACATATATTTTATTGTCATTTGAAAATTGGGGGTCAGATTTGTTCTTTGGGGGCTGCTGTGAGGGTCAAATGAGAGCTGTGATTTGAAGACAGACAGATGGATATAAAGACAGACAGAGAACCCTTACAGACGAGCAAGACTCCAATCACCGCCAGTGCTTTTATGGGCTAAACAACAAGTGAGACTTCAAACCCAGGAAGCGGCCTCTCCACCTGACCCAGCACCGATGAAAGGCTCCAGGAAGGACACCTGATGCTCTGGGGAGAAACGGGATGAAGAAAGATATCCGATCTCCTGAAGGCTGCAGGGCGAGTGGCTCCCAGTCACTGATGGGTGGGGACCAGGGCCAGGTGCTCGGCGCCTTGGGCATAGCCTCCAGACTCCCGAAGGCCAGCCGACTACGAGGTTACTAGGTTCCTCCGAATGAGGCCTGGTCTGGAGAGTTAAGTAACGGACAGGGGAGGGTGCTCGCTGAGGTCAAGAGGACAAGAGGAAGGCGCAGCACGTCAGGCTGAAGACAGAAAGGAGTGCGTGGGTTGCTCACCAGGTCCCAAACTGCTCTCTTGGGTTCGTATCTTAATGTCTGCCTAGGGAGTATTTACAGAGTCCTTCTCAGCAAATGTTCATGCTCAGATTGTTCTCCTCTGTGCCACAGAACAAAAGCTGATCTGGGAAGTCTCCCTCACTCTTTCTCCTTGAAAGCCTTTGATTCCATCAGTGTGTATATCTGGAGAAGCACAAAATAAACTTCTCCTGGTCCTGTGCTTCTACCCCTGGTTGTTCAGGGTGTGATCAGGGGATGGAGACTCAAACACTCGTTCTATCTCTGCCTCTATTTCTCTCTCAAGATTCTTGTTTAAGCATTTAAAAATTATTTTACTTGCTATTTGAAGAGTTAATCATTCACATGATGTGAAACTCAAAAGACACAAAAGAGTATACAGTAAAGTGTGTGTGCGTGTAAATTTCCCTCCTGAACCAGTCTGCTGCTTCCCAGTCCTACTGGGTGCCTCTCCCGGACAGCCACTGTCACCAGACTCGTGTAAGACTGTCTATGCACACACAGATACATTTTAAAAACTACAGCAAAACATGCGCAGGACTTGAATGCTGAAGGCTATGCAACACTGATGAGAGAAATCACAGATCTAAATAACTGGAGAGACATCATGTTCAAGGATTGGAAGATTCAACATAGTAAATATGCAAATTCTCCCCGAATTAACATACTTGAATGCAATTTCTATCAAAATCTCAGCAAGCAAAAGTTTTAGTAGATATAAATTATTCTAAAGCAAAAACAGGAGAAACTCTTTGAAGTCTAGGGCTAAGCACACAGTTCTTGGATTTGATGCCAAAAGCATGACCCATCAAAGGAAAAATGGATAAAATGGACTCCATCAAAATCAAAACCTCCGCTCAGTGAGAGAGGGTGGAGAGTGAGATGAGCCACATATGTGACAGTTGTAGGAAATGGGAATAACTCTCAAAACTCAGCAGTGAAGATCCAAACAATTCAACTAGAACGTGGCCAAAAGACATTTCACTGAAGTAGATATTCAAATGGCACATAAGCACTTGAAAAGATGTTCAACATCATTAGCCATTAGGGTATTGCAAAATAAAACCACAGTGGGAAAAAACAAACAAACAGTGAGATATCACTATATACCTATCAGAATAGCTAAAAAAAAAAAGTGACCTAGTAATCCTACTATTAGGTATTTAGCCAAGAGAAATGAAATATATGTATATACAAAAGCCTACACGTGAATATTTATATTATGTTTATTCATAATTGCTATAAACTAGAAACAAGCCAAAGGCCTGTCAACAGGTGAGTTGATAAACTGTAGTAAAACAAGGAAATACTATTTAACATTAAAAAGATGATCTACTGATACATGTAGCAAGTCAGAGGCATCCCAAATGTATCATGTTAAGTAAAAGAAATGAATCTCAAAAAGCTACACACTGTATGACTTAATTTATGTGACATTCTATAAAATGCGAACTCGAGGGACATAATAAAGATCACTGGTTACCACAGGCTGAAGTTGGGAGGAGAGCAAATAACCAAAAAGGGATACAAGAGAACTTTTCAGAATGATGGAGATATTCTGTATTTGATTATGGTGGTAATTACACAACTATATGAGTTTGCAAAATTCATAGGATTGTACACCTGACAAAGCTGAATTTTATTTTATGTAAATTATTCCTCTGTAAACCTACTTGGGAAAAAAAAACCTTTAGGTACATGTGAAGACAGGTTAAAACCTAGAAGATACTGAATGTGCGCACACCTGACAAAGGATTACTCTCAAGAATATATATAAAGAAGGACTATTATCAGAAAGACAACAGAGAATAAGTGTTGGTGAGGATGTGGGAAAAAGGAAACCCTTGTGTGCTGTTGGTGGTATTATAAATTCTGTAGCTACTATGAAAAACAGTATAGAGATTCCTTGAAAACTTAAAAATAGAACTACCTATGATCCAGCAATTCAACTGCTGGGTATTTACCTAAAGAAATCAAAAACACCAATTTGAAAAGATACATGCACCTCACATTCGCTGCAGCAGTATTTATAACAGCCAGATACGGGAGCAGCCTAGGGGGCCATCGATCAGATGAGTGGATAAAGAAGATGTGGTACATGCAGGGGAGGGCAAAAGGAGGTTTACAGTTGTGAGTACATGAAACCATTTATTCTTGTATTGTCAGTTATTAATTACTGTACTATTTGTTTGTATTACGACTGTAAACCTACTTTTGCCCACCCCTATACATACAATGGGATACTACTCGGCCACAAAAAAGAAAGAAGTCTTGCCATTTATCACATGGATGGACCTCGACGGTATTATGGGAATTGAAATAAGTCAGAGACAACAAACACAACATGATTTCACTTATGTGTGAAATCTAAACAAACAAGCAAGCAAGCAAACCAGAAACTAACTCATCGATACAGAAAGCGAACTGATGGTTGCCTGAATGGGGTGAGAGTGCAGACGGGTGAAAATGGTGAAAAAGGTTAGAAAGCAGAAACTTCCTGTTGTAAAATAGGTCACAGGGGCGTGAAGCACGGCACAGGGAGCACGGTCGACTGCTGTGTGTGGTGCCAGATGGGCACTAGACTTATGGGTACTGGGTCTTGTAAGGTATATAAATGTTGTGTATCTGAAACTAACAGAATATTTTATGTCAACTACAATTTAAAAATAAATAAATAAGAAATGTATAAAGAACTTCTTTAAGTAAATAAGAGGATAAACAAACCAATTGAAATAAAAGCAGGAGATAAACAGAAATACTTATGACTAGTAGACATATTGGGGACCTGGGAAATGAAGCCCTGGCTCGTGTGGCTCAGTGGGTTGAGTGCTGGCTGTGAACCGAAACACTGCCGGTTTGATTCCTGGTCAGGACACATGCCTCCTCAGAGGCAAGTGATCGCTGTTTCTCTCGCACATCAATGTTTCTCTCCCTCTTCCTCCTTCCCTTCCCCCTCTCTAAAAAATAAAAAATATATATTTAAAAAAAAAAGACCATAATGAGATATCAATTGGCAAAAATTATGAAGTCTGACTATATCAAGCATTGAAAGAGGTTGAAGACCCACAGAGTTTCTCCTATAACCACTTCTGAAGTTTTACTTTACTTTCTAAAGTGGACAACTGGACTTCCGGCCAAGATGGAGGCGTAGGTAGACACACTGTGCCTCCTCCCACAACCAAAATAAGGACAACAAATTTAAAAAGAAAAAACAACCAGAACTGACAGAAAATTGAAATGTATTGAAGTCTGACCACCAAGGAGTTGAAGAAACATTCATCTAGACCAGTAAGAGGGGCAGAGTCAGGCAGCGGGGCTAGAGAGGACTCACAGCAAAGTAGCAGCTGGTGGACCCGGTGATGCAGAAGCAGCAGGCAGTCCCACATTCATGTGTGGATAAACCCAGAGGAACCACTGCCCCAATGCGGGGAAATAAAGCCTCAAAATACCTGTGGGGGTTGAGGCAGCAGGATAAACTCCCAGACTCACAGGAGAGTTCGTTGGAGAGACCCACAGGGTCCTAGAATGTATACAAATGCACTCACCCAGGAATCAGCACCAGAAGGGCCCACTTTGCTTGTGGGTAGCAGGGGAAGTGACTGAAATCCAGCAGAGAGCAAGTGGAGCAAGCACCACTGTTCTCTCTTGGACCTCGCCCCCACATACAGCATCACAACACTGGGACCTGGGTTACCCTGCTCTGGTGAACACCTAAGGCTCCGCCCCTTACTTTGTAACAGGTGCACTGAGACAAAAAAAAAAAATGGACCAAATGAAAGAACAGATCCAGAAAAAAATACAATTAAGTGACGAAGAGATAGCCAACCTATCAGATGCACAGTTCAAAACATTGGTAATCAGGATGCTAACAGAACTGGTTGACTTTGGTCACAAATTAGATGAAAAAATGAAGGCTATGCTAAGTGAAATAAAGGAAAATGTACAGGGAACCAATAGTGATGGGAAGGAAACTGAGACTCAAATCAATGGTGTGGACCAGAAGGAAGAAAGAAACATTCAACCAGAACAGAATGAAGAAATAAGAATTCAAAAAAATAAGGAGAGGCTTAGGAACTTCGAGGACATCTTTAAACGTTCCAACATCCAAATTATAGGGGTACCAGAAGGAGAAGAGGGAGATCAAGAAATTGAAAGCTTATTTGAACAAATAATGAAGAAATTCCCCAATCTGGCAAAGGAAGTAGACTTCCAGAAAGTCCAGGAAGCTCAGAGAGTCCCAAAGAAGTTGGACCCAAGGAGGAACACACCAAGGCACATCATAATTACATTAGCCAAGATTAAAATGAAGGAGAGAAGCAGCAAGAGATAAGGAAACAGTTACCTACAAAGGAATTCCCATCAGACTGTCAGTTGATTTCTCAAAAGAGACTTTCCAGGCCAAGAAGGCACTGGAAAGAAGTATTCCAAGTCATGAAAGTCAAGGACCTACATCCAAGATTGCTCTATCCAGCAAAGCTTTCATTTAGAATGGAAGGGCAGATAAAGTGCTTCTCAGATAAAGTCAAGTTAAAGGAGTTCATCATCACCAAACCCTTATTATATGAAATGTTAAAGGGACTTATCTAAGAAAAAGAAGATAAAAAACATGTATAGTAAAATGATAGCAAACTCACAATTATTAACAATCACGCCTAAAACAAAAACAAAAACAAACTAAGCAGGACTTCCGGCCAAGATGGAAGCGCAGGTGGACACACTGTGCCTCCTCACACAACCAAAATTAAAGACAACAAAGATTTAGAAACAAGAAAACAACTGGAACTGACAGAAAATTGAACTGTACAGAAGTCCAACAACCATTCATCCCAACCAGTAAGAGGGGAGGAGGTCCCGGCAGGAAAAAGTGGAGGTTGGTGGACCTGGGCGTGTAGGCAGCAGCGGCTGGCAGATCCCAGGCTTGCAGGCGGCAGCTAGTGGACCCCATGCTGGGGTGGCAACAGTGCAGACCCAGTGAGGCCCTACAAGGTGGCTGGCTGACCAGGTGGTCCCACATTCGCACGCAAATAATCCAGGTGAAGGGGAAGCAGCGGAAGAGACTGGAATCCAAGAGAGAGTGGAGCAAGCGCCATTGTTCCCTCTCAGACCCTGCCCCACATAAACATCACTACCCAGCTACTGGGCTGCCCTGCCCTGGGGAAACACCTAGGGCTCCACCCCTCACTACATAACAGCCATGACCAGACCAAAAAAAAAAAAAAAAACCCCAAACAAACAAACAAACAAAAACCAAAAATGGCTCAAATGGGAGAACAAATCAAAGCCCCAGAGCCAATTCATCTAAGTGACCAAGAGATAGCCAACCTATCAGATGCAGTTCAAAGCCCTGGTGATCAGGATGCTCACAGAATTGGTTGATTTTGCTCACAAATTAGATGAACAAATGAAGGCTGCAATAAGTGAAATGAAGGAAAATGCACAGGGAACCAATAGAGATGGGAGGAAAACTGGAACTCAAATCAATGGAGTGGACCAGAAGGAAGAAAGAAACAACCAAATACACAAGAATAAAGAAACAAGAATTCGAGAAAATGAGGAGAGGCTTAGGAACCTCCAGAACATCTTTAAACATCCCAACATCAGAATTATAGGGGCACCAGAAGGAGAAGAGGAAGAGCAACAAGTGGAAAATTTATTTGAACAAATAATAAAGGACAACTTCCCCAATCTGGCAAAGGAAATAGACTTCTAGGAAGTCCAGGAAGCTCAGAGTCCCAAAGAAGGTGGACCCAAGGAGGAACACACCAAGGCATGTCATAATCACATTAGCCAAGATTAAAATGAAGGAGAGAATTCTAGAAGCAGCAAGGGATAAGGGCAGAGTCACCTACAAAGGAGTTCCCATCAGACTGTCAGCTGATTTCTCAAAAGAGACCTTGCAGGCAAGAAAGAGCTGGGAAGAAGTATTCCAAGTCATGAAAGGCAAGGACCTACATCCAAGATTGCTCTATCCAGCAAAGCTCTCATTTAGAATGGAAGGGCAGATAAAGTGTTTCTCAGATTAGGTCAAGTTAAAGAAGTTCATCATCACCAAGCCCTTATTATATGAAATGTTCAAGGGATTTACCTAAGAAAAAGAAGATAAAAAATAGGACAGTAAAAAGACAGTAAACTCACAGATATTAACAACCACACCTAAAACAAAAGCAAACTAAGCAAACAAGTAGAACAGGAACAGAAACATGGAAATGGAGATCACATGGAGGGTTAGCACCAGGGGAGAAGGAGGAGGAGAGGGGGAAAAAGGTACAGAGAATAAGTAGCATAGACAGTGGGTAGAAAATAGACAGGGGGAGGGCAAGAGTAGTGTAGGGAATGTAGAAGCTAAAGAAATTATGACACATGGACATGAACTAAAGGGGGGGAATGTGGGTGGGAGGGGGTGTGCAGGGTGGAGGGGCATGATGGAGAAATGGGACAACTGTAATAGCATAGTCAATAAAATATATTTAAAAAAAACAAACAAACTAAGTGAACAACTAGAATGGGAACAGAACCACAAAAATGAAGATCACATGAAGGGTTAGCAACAGGGGAGGAGGAGGAGGAGAGAGGGGGGAAAGGTACAGAGAATAAGTAGCATAGATAATAGGTAGAAAATAGACAGGGGGAGGAGGGCCAGAACAGTATGGGAAATGTAGAAGCTAAAGAACTTATAAGTATGGCACATGGACATGAACTAAAGGGGGGGAATGTGGGTGGGAGGGGGCACACAGGGTGGAGGGCAATAAAGGGGGAGAATGGGGCAACCGTAATCAATAAAATATATTAAAAAAATAAAAATAAAGTTGACAACAGGGTGTTGACACTGGGTGGGGCATATAAGGGCACTAAATGGCAATGGAAAAAATATAACAAAGATTATATATTTAAAAAATAAAATTGAATATTCACAAACTATCATTGAGCAAACCTACTCCTAGACACAGACCCCCAAGCCACTCAGGCACGTGTCCAAACTGTCCCTTCCAGCACCAGTCACCGCAGCGAAAACCTAGAAAAAGCCCCAATGTTGATCAATAGGGAAATTGACAATTAAACTGCATTAGAGTCAAACAATGAAATGGTATATTACACAGCGGGCAAAATAAGTGAATTAAGAGTGCTATACAATAAAACTGCACAATAAGCAGAGGGAATACAAGAAAACAGGATGTGGGAAACTGTTACTACAACTCAACAGCAACGAAACAAACGACCCAATTCAAAAATGGGCAAAGAACTTTAATAGACATACAAATGGCCAACAAGCTCATGAGTAGATGTTCAACATCACTGATCATTAGGGAAAGACAATTAAAACTAAAATGAGATACCACCTCATACCCATTAGGAAAACAACAGATGTTGGTTGAGCATGTATAGAATTGGAACCCTCCTGCAGTGCTGGAGGGAATATAAAATGGAGCGGCCTCTACAGAAAACAGCATGGCAGTTTCTCAAAATATCAAAAATAGAATTTCCATATAATCCTGCAGTTCCACTTCTGGGTATACAACCAAAAGAACTGAAAGTAGAGTCTCCAAGCAATATTTGTACATACGCCTGTTCAAAGAAGCATATTCACAATAGCCCAAAAGTAGAAACAACCCAAGTGTCCAAGGATGGATGAATGAATAAACAAAATGTGGTATAAACATACATCTGAATATTAGTCAGCCTTTAAAGGAAAGGAAACTCTAACACATGTTACAATACGGAGAAACACTAAGGACATCGTACTAAGTGAAATACGCTTTCCACAAAAGGACAGCTACTCTATGGTTCCGCCATGTAAGAGGTACCCAGCATAGCCAGATTGATGGAGGCAGAAAGCAGGATGGGTGTCAGATTGATGGAGGCAGAAAGCAGGATGGGCGTGTTCAGGACCGGGGTCGACGCAGGGGAGGGGGTGGTCTGGGACGGGCACTGTCGTTTAACAGGCACAGCAGTGCCGCTTTGCAAGATGAAAGGAGTTCCGAAGATTGGTTGCAAAACGATGTGAGTGTTCTTCACACTACTGAGCTATGTATACAAAAATGGTTAAGATGGTAAATTTTATATCATCTATATTTTATCACAATTAAAAATGAAAATTTTTAAAAAGATAGTTACTTCTTGAGGTGGGGAGGTGGAGAGGTGGTAGTGGGACCGCAAGATGAGACACTTGCTAGTTATCGAAGTTTTATCTTTTGTCATGGGTGGTGGGTTTGCAGGCACATATATTATTATAAATTAATAAGTAAAGAGATAAATGGGTGGATGAACAGGAAGGCAGGAAGGCAGTTAAGAGGGAGAAAAGGAAAGAAGTTAAGCAGCGGGGGGGAAGGGGTGCAGGCACCAATGAGAATGAGTCATGAGCCGAGGATTGTAATACTACCCCGATGCCATTTGCCTGAGGTCCCAAAATAAAAGAAAATATGTTCCAACAATCAAATTCCAGGTGATTTTATATAAAAGGGATCTCATAATTCTCTAATGGAACGCCATCACTCAATGTGATAAGAAGTGATGCAGAGACAGGTGAGAAATACAGGTGCAGCTCCGAGACGTATGTTCAATGGCCTCTCTAGGGTCACACAACGAATTCTAACCCTTTCTAGCCGTGTTTGTTAAAACAGCAGCAGCAAGGAGGGAGAGTTAAGAACAGACACCCCTTCCTGCACTAACCATTCCTTTTAATGCTTACATTTCTATGAGGAAGTCATTATTATCCTGACTTTACGCATGAGAAACCTGAAGTACAGTGATGTCAAGCACCTTGCTGGGGACTTTGCAGTGAGTGAGTGGCAGAGCCAGACTCAAACCCAGGCTGGTCCCCAGGGCCCACACTCCTGTCATGCCATATGGGAGCCCAGCTGACAGCAACTCAGCGAAATACCAACTACTACCTTGTCAAAGGCCCTGCGGAAGATACAAAGATTAGCAAGCTACACCAGGGATTTCTTTAAAACGTCTCTTTGTAATTATCTCAAAAATTGTTATTATTCCCAAGGGGGAAAAGGTGCAACTATACTTAGTTTATATATTCAATGTCTTGGTTTACAATACACCATGAATCAGACACAGATTGGTACTGGTAACATGACCCAGTGGGAAAAACGCTTTTGTTTATGAAATGTCCCTTCTTAAAGCGACAGGACCCCTGTCCTGTGACTAGGACCTGGAAAGAAATGATCCAATGAAAGGCAATCTCTTGCTTCATGGGGATCGTCCGAAAGACCACACACTGACGGACACAGGTGGGGCCACGGGGAGCACTCTACAAAGGCTGAACTATAAGCAGGGATGTGGGAGAGACTTGCATCTTTAGATGCTGCTTGGATTCCCAGCTGGGTCTCAGCAACTTCCTCCACTGGGCAAGCTGCCCAGTGAGAAGGGTGTTCTGACGTGGCAGCCATTGTTCAGCAAGGTGGAATATCACACCTTTCCCAGTTGCACGCACACAGGCAGAGAACACTCAAACCAAAGTGCCCCTGCTCAGGACCGGAGGGCAGGAGCACAGGACACAGGCGATTCGAACCACTTCTATTGCCACCTTTTCTTTCTCTCATAGATACAACCAAATAAATATTTTTCTTAAAATTGTGGTAAAACATACATTACACAAAATTTACCATTCTAATCACTTTAAGTGTACAGTTCTGTGGAATTAAGTACATTCATGTTATTGTGTAACCATCATCATCCATTCAAAGAGCTTTTTCATCAAGCCACTGAAACTGTATGCATTAAACAACCCCCAGGCCCCCTCTTTGCAGGTACTTGTAACGGAGCACTACATTTAGTCACAACATGTGAGTGGACTGAGGAATAAGCGAGTTCAATTAGCTGTGAAATCTCTGAAGCAAAGGCAGGGTCTGGTCCTCCAAGAAGACTTCAGCAACATGACGGGAGAATGATCTCCTCCATTCCTCATACTTGGTTGGTCAAACCCACAACTCCGGTTAAATTCAACCTCAGCCTTCTCTGTGTTTGCACACGTGCAGCTGGACGTGGCTGGGGAAGGCGTGCCCCCACGAGGTAGGGCCTCCCTCGGCCTTCGTGCTCTCGGGCCTCTCACGTGGTCCCTGAATGGTGTGTGACAGTCAGTGCACCTCCCCTGTCTGCTCTCCGGGATGGCAACTCATACCTCACCTTTCTCTTAAATCCCCAACATCCCCTTCCCCATTCTTTTGGTCCTTCGTTTACTTTTTATTTTGAAGTAGGAAAAAGGACAGCACAAGGAATCTCCGCGCGACATCAGCCAACATCAACAACCTGACCCGCCCGGCACACCTCATGCAGCCCTGCCCCCACTTCTCCCTGCCCTTCCACGGGGTTATTCTGAAGCAATACCTGCCATGGTATAATTTCATCTATAGACATTTCAGCATTTCTCTCTAAAAGACAGTGGCCCCTTATAAAACAACCTCAGTAAGATCACACCTCCAAAATTAACAATAATTATTATCAAATTTCCAAGGATATCACAAATGTCTTTTTTAAAATATTTGTTTGGATCAGAATCCATATAAAGTCCACACATTTGTTGATATACGTATTGTCTCTTTTAATCTGTAAGTTCCATCTCTTTTTTTAGACTTTATTTTTTAAAGAAACGGGTGTTCCCCATCCTTTTGCCCTCATCTGATAGCCATGTTTATTCTTCGAGGGGAAATAGAAGCAGCCAAAGAGAGTCCCCGGAGGCCTCACCGGCCCCTTAAGCACCTGCCTGCACCTGTGCTCGAATGCTCCGCCTTCCCTCCTGCTCCTGTGGATGAAGCCTGTGCTCCAAACCCCGTTCCCTCCTCTCAGTCTGCCTCAGCAAGTTCTCCCGCTTTACTGGATCTTTCCCACCAGCTTACAAGCCTGCTATGATTTAGCCGAACCTAAAGAGCCTTCCCTTGCCCCCACGCCCCCTCTCTTGCCTCTGGCTACTGCCCTATTTCTCTTCTCCTTTCAAGGAAGCTGTTTGCAACACCTGCCCACAATGATGTCCTCCAATTTCTCTTCTCCAAATTTCTTTCAAGCCCATTCCAATCCAGATTCTGCTCCCACCCCACCCCACACAGTACTCAGCCAACACTGGTCTTAGCAAGGTCACCTCAACAGTGTAAATAAATTCCTGGTTCTCATCTTTCTTGGTCTAACAGCAGTGAGCACTCCATCCTCCTGGAAACACTTCACCTGGCATCTGAAACAACACACTCTCTTAGTTTTCTCCCTCCCTTTTTGCTGCCCCTTCTCAATCTCCTCTGCTGCTTCCCTAACACTAAGCCTAGCTCTTCTCCCCAACTTCGAGTGTTGTCCTTGGTCCTAGAATTTCTTCTCTACTTGCACTCTCTGCCTTGGTAGTCTCGCCTAGTCTCATAGCATTAAGTAGCATCTATATGCTGAAAACGCCTGGTTTTAATCTCTAGCTCAGACCTTTCTGCTGAACTTCAGACCCATATATCCGATTGCCCACTTGGCATCTCTTATTGTATTTCTTTTCTTTCTTTTTTTGTAATCCTCACCTGAGGACATGCCTACTGATTTTATAGAGAGGGGTCGGGAGGAAAAGAAAGGGAGAGAAACATAGATGTGAAAGAGAAATGTCGATCGGTTGCCTCTCGTTATGCACCCCGACCAGGGACCAAACCCGCAGCCTAGGCATGTGCCCCGACGGGGAACTGAACCTGCACCCCTTCAGCTTATGGGATGATGCTCCAACCAACTGAAACAGGCGTCTCAGAGTCTAAAACTCAGCTCCTACTCTCACCTTCTTTCCCCTACACACAGCCCTTCCCGTTTTACTTAAGGATAACTGTCCTTCCAGGTTGTTTATGGCAAAGCTTTAGAGTTTTCTCTGGCCCTTCCCTTTCCCTTCCTCCCTCTTTCTTACTTAACACTGGAGTCTTCAGCAAATCCTGTTGCCTCCACCTTCGAGATCTGTTCTCCCCTCACTTCTTCCCTGCTCTTCTGACCCATACCATTCTTGCCTACTGTCTTTTCCCCTCCCTCGGGCCTCGGTTCCCATGCACCCTTCTCAGTTAGGAATTCCCTGGCTACCCTGTCTAGAACTGCATGCCCCCAACACTGCTTATCTGCCTTACCTGCTTTATTTTCTAACTCCTTAGCACCGATTACCTCTTTACGTACCACGTGTCTTACTTGTTTTCCTTGTTTATTATCAGTCTTTTCCCATTAAAGTGTAAGCTCCTGGGAAGACAGGAATTTTAGCAGTTTACTGCTGTATCTCTGACATCTAGAACAGCACCCAGCCCAAACAAGTGGCCAAAAAACTATGTGTAGAAAAAATTAATACATTTATATATGCAGCCATAATAAAAAGTGTTTCCTCCAAGCAGACTTCCCTCATTGCTTCAAACCTCCCCCACACTCGGAGTCTGAAGTGCAGCAGTTAGTATTATGTGTTACTGCCACAATTCTTAGTCTATTTCTCCCATTAGACTCTGAGTCCCCATTTACCCTTTATCCCCCTCTGTTATTCCTACTGCTCAGGTTCTCAAGCCTGAGTGGACTCGACACTTATTTTGGCTCATATTCACTTCTTATATTTTAATAAACTTTTTGTTTTCGTATATGGTCTTTCCCTCCAGTATTATCAACACCACACTATGTGAGGAGAAAAGGGGCGGGTAGCTACCTATGGCCCCTTCAAACGTGGCAAGAGTGATGTCTCAGTCTCATGGCAGAGTGGGAAGTGCCCTTGCATCTTCCTTTACATAGACAAATGGTCAGACATCTATACCCCAATGAAGGCTCCCGTGCTCAACCCACGAGCACACCTGAGAGAGCCCCACCCCAGTGTGTCTGAGGGCGAGCACCCTGGAACACACAGGGGAGGTGGGACGAGGGGAAGGGCAGGAGTGGTGCCCAAAGATGCAGCTCCCCACTCACTGGGGCTGAGCTGTGGCCCCAGCTACTGCAGTAGCAGGGAGGATTTGGGGTGTGGCTCCCACACTACAGCCCGGCGGAGGGTGAGAGGGGTGGGAGCAGTGCCTACGCCTGAGAATCAGGCTCCCTCCCCCAACTGCTAGCAGCTGAGCCAGGTACCAGGAACAGGCACATGTGCATGGCCTCCCAGCTACAGCACAGCAACGCCACACAAAGACTAAAGTAGCTGGGCTTATGAGCCCAGCTTCCCCTCACTTGCCACATCCCCCCACCAAGGTGTTGATGACTCCAGACTGTGGCAACCCAGACACAGCAAGGACACTCACCACCCCAATCACCCAAGCAACAGCTCCCGCTGGGCAGCTTCCGCTGGGCGCCAGTGACCATAGCGATGCCACCCCCCACTCCCCACCCCAGGAGGTGCGAGTAGCGCAGGTACCAGAAAACAAAAACTTGCACTATAGCACCACCTCCTGGAAAACAAAAGGAAGACATCTAATTATCAGTCAGCTGAACTGTTAAAATCAAAACAGTACCTACATAAGAAAAGGATTCACTACTTCAGATATGCTGGCATATGAACAATCAACCACCAGAATAACCAAGGTAACACAATAACACAGAAAGAACACAAAAATTCTCAAGAAACCGAAGTCAAAGTCATGGAATACTGTGATCTAAATGATAGAAAATTCAAAATAGCATTCATAGCATTCATTAAAAAATTCAGTGAAATACAAAAGAACTGTAAAGGCAGTTCAATGAGCTCAGGAATAAAATTAATAAACAGAAGATATTAAAACTATAAAAAAAGAACCAAACAGACATTCTGGAACTGAAGAACTCAGTAAATGAGAACAGAATGCATCAGAATGCCCTGGAAATAGAGTAGGATACATGAAAGAGAGACTTAGAGAGCTTGAAGGCAGAAATCTAAAAATGATTAAGACAGAAGAAGAGAGAGAACTAAGGTTTTTTTTTTTTTTATTTTTTTTATTTTTTTTATTTTTTAATGAAAGAACTCTGTGAGAACTGCCTGACTCCACAAGAAAGGGTAATGTGATGATCCCGGGCATTCCAGAAACAGCCTATCCGAAGAAATACTTGACAAGAACTTCCTAACCTAGGGAAGGAACTGAGCATTCAACTACAAGAAGCTGACAGAACACCTAATGATCTCAATGCAAAAAAGACCTTCTCTAAGACACTGTGTCAAAAGTCAATGATAATTCTCAAGGCAGGAAGGGGAAAAAAGACCCTAATCTACAAAGGAAGCCCCATCAAATTATCATCAGATTTCCCATCAGAATTCTACAGGCTGAGAGAGATTGGAATGACATATTCAAAACATTTAAAGACAGATACTACCAGCCAAGAATAATACATCCCACAAAGCTATCCTTTATATGTGAAGGAGAAATAAAGGCTTTCCTAGACAAAAGCGGAGGGGATTTACTGCCACACGACCTGCACTACAAAAAATGTCAGGACAAGCTCTTCTACTGAAACAAAAGACAAAAATACACAAAACACAGGTAAGGGGACAGTCAGACATCAGCAGGGCATTAAACACTTAATTATAACATGAAGGTTAAAGGGATAAAAGCATTAAATATAACTATAGTTACTGCTTTTGGTAATGAATGCAGATATAAAAAGGGAGAATTTGTGACAACAAAATAGAAAAAGGAAGGAGGAACAAACAAAATTTGTATAAGTGAATGAAGATAAAATGCTATCAGGAGAAAAAGAACTATTTTATCTATGAGACATTTTATACAAACCTCACGGTAACTACAAAACAAAAACCCAGAGCTGAAATACAAAACATAAAAAAGAAAAAGAAATGGAGAAAACCATAAAAGAAAACCACAAAACTAATATGGCAGACAGAAACATAAGAGAGAATAAACAGTGGAGACAGAGCAATCAGAAAACAAAAGACAGAATGGCTGTGATAAGTCCTTATGTATCAATAATCACCCCAATTGTTAATGGACTGAACTCACCAATCAAAAGGCACAGAGTAGCTAGATGGATTAAAAAATATGGCCAACTATATGTTGCCTGAAGGCCACTCATCTCAGCTCCAAAGATGAACACAGGCTCAAAGTGACAGGGCAGAAGATGATACTCCAAGCAAATAATGTCCAGAAAACAAGGGCATAGCCATACTTCTATCAGACGAAATTGGCTTCAAGACAAAAAAGGTAACAAGAGACAATTATGGGCATTTTATAATGATAAAGCAGACAATTCGTAAAAAAACATCACATTTATTAATATATATGCACCCAATTTGGGAGCACCAGAATATGTAAAGCCACTATGAACAGATCTAAAGGGAGAAACAGGCAGCAACACAGTAATAGTAGGAGACTTTAACACCCCACTTACACCAATGGATAGAGCGTCCAGACAAAAAGTCAGCAAGGAAACATTGGCCTTAAATGATACATTAGACTAGATGGACTTAATAGATATACATACAGAACTTTCCATCCTGAAGGGACAGGATACACATTCTTCTCAAGTGCACATGGAACAGTCTCAAGGAAAAAGTATATGCTGGGGCACAAAACAAGCCTAACAAGTATCATCCCAACCACAATGGGATGAAATTAGAAACCAAGTACAAGAAGAAAGCTGAAAACAATCTCAAAGATGTGGACATTAAACAACATGCTACCAAATAACTACTGGGTCAATGAGGAAATAAAAAGATACATAGAGACAAATGAAAATGAAAATATGACACACCAAAATCTTTGGGATGCAGCAAAAGCAGTACTAAGAGGGGAGCTTATAGCAATACAGGCCTATCTAAAGAAGCAAGAAAAATCCTGAATAAACAATCTAACATTACACATTAAAGAACTAGAAAAAGAAGAACAAACAAAGCCCAAAGTCAGCAGAAGAGAGGACATAATAAAAATCAGAGTGGAGATAAATGAATAAAGAATAAAAAGACATTAGAAAAATAAATATGAAGAGCTGGTTCTTTAAAAACATAAACAAAATTAATAAACATTTAGCTAGACTCACTAAGGAAGACCAAGACTCAAATAAGTAAAATCAGAAATGAAAGGGGAGAAGGTACAATGGATATCATAGAAATACAAAGGATTATAAAAGAATACTGTGAAAGGCCATATGCCACCAAATTGGACAACCTGGAAGAAATGGAAAAATCCTTAGAAGCATAGACTCTTCCTAGACTGAATCATGAAGAATTAGAAAAACTGAACAGACTGATTGCTAGTAAAGAAACTGTAATCAAAACCTCCCCCCAAATCCCAGAAGTCCAGAGACTAATGGCTTCACTGGTGAATTCTACCAAACTGAAGTGAATGTTTGCTAACTCACTTTATGAGGCTACCATTATTACCTTGATACCAAAATCAGGCAAGGACATCCCTCCCCCAAAAGCAAAATTACAGCCCAATATTTCTGGTAAACATAGATGCAAAAATCCTCAACAAAATACTAGCAAATTGAATATGATACATTAAAAGGATCACACACCACAATCAAGTGAGATTCATTCCCAAGATACAAGGATGACTCAACATCCACTAATCAGTTAACACGAATCACCACATTAACAAAATCAAAATCATATTATCAATAGATGCAGGAAAAGCATTTGACAAGATATAACATTCATTTATGATTGTAAAAAACTCTCAATAAATAGGTATAAAAAGAAAGTACCTCAACATAATAAAGACCATTTTTGACAAACCCACAGCTAGCATCATAGTCAGTGATGGAAAACTGAAAGATCAAGAAAAAGGCAAGGATACGCACTCATACCACTTTCTTTCAACACAGTACTGAAGTCCTATCTAGAGCAATTAGACAAGAAAAATAAATATCCAGGAAAAAAATAAAACTGTCACTCTTTGTGGACAACATGATTTAATATATAGAAAACCCGCCCTGGCTGGTGTAGCTCAGTGGATTGAGTGCGGGCCTGTGAACCAAGGGATCGCGGTTTGATTCCCAGTCAGGGCACATGCCTGGGTTGCGAGCCAGTTCCCAGCAAGGGACGCACGAGAGGCAACCATACATTGATATTTCTCTCCCTCTCTCCCTCTTCCCTTTCCTTCCCCTCTAAAGATAAATAAATAAAATGGAAAAAAAAAAAAACCTAAAGATTCCACAAAAAAAAAAACTATAGAAGATAATAAATGAATATGGTAAAGTTGCAGGATACAAAATCAATACACAAAAATCTGTTGTATATCTATATACTAACAACAAACTATCAAAAAGAGAAATGAAAAAAACAATTCCATTTGCAATCACAACAAAAAGAATAAAATACCCAAGAACAAATTAAGGAGGTGAAAGACTTGTACGTGGAAAACTACTAGACATAGTTGAAAGAAATGGAAGACACAAGAAATGGAAAGATATTCCGTATTCATGAATTGGAAGAATTAGCATTGTTAGGTTGTCCATAATATCTAAAGCAATCTACAGATTCAATGCAATCCTTATCAAAACCCCAATGGCATTTTTCATAGAAGTAGAACAAAAAAATCCTAAACTGTGTATGGAACCACAGAAGACCCTGAATAGCCTAAGCAATCCTGAGAAAAAAGAACAAAGCCAGAGGCAACACAGTTCCTGATTTCAAACTATACTACAAAGTTATATTAATCAAAACAGTATGATATTGTCAGAAAAACAGACACATGGATCAATGAAACAGAATTGATAGCCTGGAAATAAATCCACACATTTATGGGCAAATAATTTATAACAAAACAAAATAGCCAAAATGATACAATGGGGAAAGGAAAGTCAGTATAAGTGGTGTTGGTAAACCTGGACAGCCATCTGCGAACGGATGAAACTAGAACACTATCTTTCACCATACATAAAAATTAACTCAAAATACATAGAAGAAAACGTAGGTGCTAAGTTTTTGGACATTGGCATTATTGGTGTTTTTCTGAATTTGACTCCAAAGGCAAAGGAAACAAAGCAAAAATAAATAAATAGGATACATCAAACTAAAAAGCTTCCACACAGAGAAGGGAACCATCAACAACAAAAAAAAAAGGAAACCAACTGAATGGGAGAAAATATTTGCAAATGATACTTCTGATAAGGAATTAATATAGAAAATATATTTTTAAAACCTGTACAACTGTGCTGGTGTGGCTCAGTTGGTTGAAGCATCATCCTGTAATCAAAAGGTTGAAGGTTCGATTCCTGGTCAGGGCACACCCCGAGGTTACAGGCTCCATCCAGGGTCCAGAAGCATACGATCCCTGGTCCAGGTGTGTATGGAGGTAACCAATCAATGCTTCTGTCTTGCACTGATGTTTCTCTCTATCCCTTCCTCCTTCCCTTCCTCTCTCTCTAGAAGCAATGAAAAAATGCCCTTTGCTCAGCATTAAAAAAAAAAAAGAACCTCCTACAACTGAACAACAACAAAAAAAAACCCCAAACATTTTGATTTTAACATGGGCAGAGGATCTATATAGACATTTGCCCAAGGAAGACATATAGATGGTCAACAGGCATCTAAGATGTTCAACATCACTAATTAGCAGGGAAATGCAAATCAAAACTACAATGAGGTATCACCTCACACCTGTAAGAATGGTTAATCTCAAAAAGACAAGAAACAACAAGTGTTGGAGAGAATGAAGAAAAGGGAACCCTCATAGACTGTTGGTGGGACTGTCAATTGGTGCAGACACTATGGAAAAAAAATATGGAGATTCCTTAAAAAATTAAAAATGAACTACTATAGGCTCCCTCATGCCTCTCCTGGGTATTTATTTAAATAATATAAAAACACTAATTTGAAAAGATGTATGTACCCCTATTTTCACTGCAGCATTATTTATAATAGCCCAGCTGCAGAAGAAATATAGGTGTCCATCGATGGATGGATGGATAAGCAGCTGTGGCGTGCATCTATAATGGAACATTACTCGGCCTTGAAGATGAAAAACGGCCATTTGCGACAACATGGATAGATCTTCAGGGTATCAGCTAAGTGAAATAAGTTAGATGACAAAGGACAAAAACCTTTTGATTTCACTCGACAAAAGATAAAAACAAAGTCATAGACACAAACAACAGAAGGGTGACGGCCGGGAGGGAGAGAACGAGGGGAGGGCGAACGGTGGAGAGAGAGTCAAATGCATGTAGGTGACAGATGGAACGCAGACTTTCCGTGCTGAGCAGATACTGAGAGCAGACAGATACTGAATTGGGATTCCACACCCCTGAAATTTGTATAATGGTATTAACCAATGTTACCTCAATTTAAAAAACCACATTGGTTGTTAAATGTTTTAAAAGTCTCAAACCTCAGTATATTCACTGCAGTTGATCTTCATAACGACCCAGTGAGGCAGGTATTATCATCATTCTCATCCCACAGGTATGAAAACTAAAGCTCAAGTAATTTTAAAAATCCCTTATCTGAGGGGAAAAAAGAACCCCCTGAACCAAGGTCACGCAGCTAGGAGCAGCAGAGCCAGGAATTAAACCTGGGTGTCATGATTTGAGATCACATGGTCTCCCTGCCCCCCACGCTTCCTTAGTTTCATGCTGATGGGAGCCTGGTGGTCCTGGTGACAGAGTACGGGAATGCAGGAGAATTTGATCAAGGTGACAAGTCAGTCATTTATGGGACAAAAGCAAGAATGTTCTGTAAGCCGACGTCCCTTTCAGTAGACCTCAAGTTCTCTTTCTTTCTTGGCCGACATCAGCAGTCACAGGTCTCCAGGGGAGGTGCTGGGGAGGAAGGGCTGGCAGACAGGGCTCCATCTTTGCCAGGGCCAGGCAAGTACAGCACATGCTGGACAGTGCTCTGGAACACAAGCTGGAAGGCACAGCTTCTCTCCAGGGGCAGGACCTGGCAAGTGTGTCACCCCCACCCATGCCACCAGCCGTGGCTGTGCAGCAGAGTGTGAGCTATGGGTAAAGTTGGGGTTTGGATGAGGGGGAAGGGAAGAAGTGGCCTGAGTTGTGCCCAGCTACCTGCCTCAGCCTCAGGAGCTTTCCCTTTCAGGGCCATAAGTAGCAACCTAAAATCAACCCTGAGCAGAAAACCCCTTAATTTAGAGTAGCACCATCTGGGATATCATGCTCTTCACTGGCTTCTAATTTTGCAGATGCGATGAGCACTTGTTGCTTTTGTGGCTGGTCAAAAAAGGTAAGAAGCAGCAAACTGTCACATGTGAATGTCTTCTGGTGGCCGTGAGGAGCCCGGAGTGCTGTGGGACCTTTTTTACAGCTTTGGTAACTTGGATCACTGTGTGCTTTTTAGTCTCCTATGTCTGTGTTCTGTCTCTCCTTCCGGCAGGGGTGTCTCTCCCATTCTGTCTGGACTTCATGAAGACGGGACCTGTGGATCCCTCATCATACTCAGAGCTGTCTGGAGGCAGGGGCTGCACCTCTCCTATCAGACTGGAAGCCCCCCAAGGTTCACGGTCCTATCTCCAACAGCTTTAGAATCCCCGGAGCCTACAGGGCTCCCATCTCCTCTTTTAATCTCCCCCAGCACCAAGGATGGGGTCTGTTTTCCCCTCTCCCTGGAGTGGTTGGCCTTGCCAGTCTGACCTCTTAGATATCGGTGAACGACACAGGACCTGGACTCTCTTGGGAGGAGACTGGGCATCTCAGTTGATCTTCTGAGCTGGTGCCAAGGCCAAAATCTCACATGTGGACTGAGATGCGGAGCGCACAGGCTGCACTTGGCCTCTCCCCTCCCTGCGCCTCCCTCCTGCCTTCTGGCCCATGAGCACTGCGGTCCACACTCTAGCTTAATCAGAGTGCTTATTCTCACAGTTTAATGACAAGAAAAAGATTATTTCTGAGAAGAAAGTCTACTTCATTTTTTCAGATAACAAGAGTTAACTTAACTTACAGTGTCTCCTTTTATACCGTATCTCCTAAGAAACTTAGGCGTGCTCAGATGGAATTTATGTCTCCTCTTGGTTCATGTGTTTTATTGTTTTATTGCAAATTTAATCCTCTTATTTTATTTAAGCCATTATAAAATTCTTCACGTCCTAAATTATACAGAGATTCATTAAAATTACATTATGCATATATTTTGCCTTCTTAATGTCCCGAGAGGACAAACTTATGTCATGGTTGAGAAAATAGGCGTTGGAATTAGAGACCTGGATACACATTCCAGCTCTTATTAGTTTACCGGTGAGTTACTAGTTGATTGTGTAGCCTGAGCTTTAGTTTCCTCAGCTACAAATGGGGGACAGTACTTCTCTTCAGTCCATCCTCACTGGGCCTAAATTCTTCGCCCTGGTCTACAAGGCCTTCCCCCAGCTGCCCCTGCCTCCCCCTCTGCTCTGCCGTCACACTGGACTCACAGTCCCAGGAAGCCCACAGGCTGCCACCCCAACCCGTCATCTCCTTTTCTGCTGGGTCCTCATCACAGCTAAGATTAAAAGTCACTGCCTTGGAGAGCTCTCCCTTCATCTACTTCAGACCAAACTAAATCCCAAGTTTCAGTGTGCATAGAAATAAATTACCCAATGACCTCGTTAAAATGCAGCGCATCTGGGTGGGGCTCTACATTTGTCGTTTCTAAGAAGCTCCAGGCGATTTGCTGAAAAGAGCACCCTTGAGTGTGGCAAGGCACCTGGCACACCAGCAATTACTTGTTTAATGTTATTGGTCTTTCCCTCTAGAACTAGCTCCCTACCCTAGCCCCTAGCACTGTGCCTGGACATGAAGCACTCAAGAAATGTGTGATGATGCCCTAGCTGGGTGGCTCAGTTGGTTGGAGTGTTGTTCTGTGCATCAAAAGGGTCACAGGTTCGATTCTTGGTCAGGGCCCACACCTAGGTTGAGGGTTCAGTCCCGGCTGGGGCGTGTACAGGAGGCAACTGTCAGATGTTTCTCTCTCACATCAGTGTTTCTCTCCCTTTCTCTCTCCCCATTCCTCTCTCTCTAAAAATCAATAAACATACTCTCGGGTGAGGATTCATTTTTAAAAACAGAGCTCCCTCCCAAAAAAGGAACGTCTGATGATTAAACTGAGCAATACGTATAACGTCTCTAGCCTGGTTTCTTGGTCAGAGTAAAAGGGATTAAACAGTGTCAGGCATTACTATTAATAATATTATCATATGCTGACTAGAGATTCTTGAGGCAAGAACCATGTCTTTTACTTCTTTTCCAACCCAAATAGTTCCTAGAATGGTCCTGGACACAACACCGAGGCCTGGAACGTGTTTGTTGAATGGATGCCTAAAGGAACATGTGAACGAGACACCCCGGTTCATGGCCCTTTATGAGGCCAACATAAGTAGAACGGCACCATTAATACCTCGCCGGCCTTTCACACAAGCCCAGAGTCTCCCTTCCACCAGTTCCCACATGAGGCGAGGGGCAGAGTTTAAACACAACAGAGACCAAAGAGTTACTGAGAAATCCTCAGAGCAAACAAACAAGTGACAGCCCAGGAAGGAGGGTACTGTTTTAAAATTTATTTCCTTAGTCCCAAAGAACTGGAACAAGGCTGGATTGTGCTGGCTGCCTCCCCTGCAAGAATTCACATTCTAGGCCTGTCTAAATGCCAGTTTAAATGCTACTCAGAATACAATGACTAAACCCAACGAGCAGCAGCCACAGGCGGGGGCTGCAATGTTCCCCCTCCCACTAATTTCGCACTGATTTCAGGCAATGGACCTCAGTTCTCTGCATTCAGCTTTTGTGATTGCCCCTCTCTGGCTCTCCTGCCTCCATTTCATTCCCTTTGGCCCACTCTGTGCTCTCTCCTTCTGACCAAAGAGTGGGCAGAGATATGTGCCGTTCAGAAGCTTCTCGACAAAATATTCGCGAGGAAGCCAGTGATCGGGCCACTTCCAGGTGACCTATCCCCTTTGCAGAACCGATTCCCTTCCTTCTGAACCTCCTACAGATCAGAGAGGGAAACAGACACCTGGAGAAGGCTCTTGAAGACTGTGCCTCCAAGAAGGTGATTATGGGGTCAGCAGTCACTGACATAAAAGGAGGCTGAAAACATAAACCCTGAAATTCAAAGATGGGGTCTTAAGTATTAAAAAAAAAAAAGAGAGAGAGAGAGAAAGTCTGTGAGTGCTGTTTTGAAAATATAGCAATGAAGGAAATATAAGGAAATAGTTTTAAAATCAAACCACCAAATACTGACTGAGAAAGGTATACTGTCCCTTTATGACCTTGTTATGCGGGTACGGTAAACAGGAAGTAGTAATAATGTGGCATTTAAGTAGTGCTTCAAGCTCCAACAACACAGACGTTATCAGGAAGTAAACATCTAAAAGCCGAAAGAAGGAACAGTTCAGGTGTACCAGTTCAGAGGCAGCGCATTTCTGACATCTTAAAGCCCACTTTTTTGTAAGTGAAATCCGGTTTCAGTCACTCCAGCCACATTTAGTGCCACCAGCAAGAATCAGAGAGTGAAGGAATAAAGGCGGCGAGAATGGATGCAGCACAAAAAGCAAGGCTGGGCAACACACAGATGTGTTTGGAGCCCTGATGGACAACAGCAAAGTGCATCAGGAGTTCAGGGAAGGAGGAGGAGACTGGGAAGCTTGTGGGGTGGTGTGGAGGCTGCAGGAGGTGGAACTTGGCAAGCTCTTCCAAGTTTAGGTCTTGGAAGCTTTAAAAAGGGGGTAGAAATTAAATACTGTATTTTTTCAGGCTATAAGATGCACCCCGCCCCCAAATTTGGGAGGAATAATGGTTGTTAATGCTGCTGCTGGGTTCTGTTTACATTTACATTGGTGAAATATTATGTTATGTTATTAAATATTTTACCACATTTTTTGCTTCACATTTTCCCCCCCATTTTCCTCCTCTAAAACCTAGGTGCATCTTATAGTCTGAAAAATGTGTAAGTCAGGATAGAAAGGCATAGGTCATTTCATACTATGTTGTGTTTTGAGCAACAATTCAAGGCTCAAGGGCAAGAAGGACGTCAGTTGGAATGGAGAGGGAAATTCATGTAGAATAGTGGGAGAGGAGCTGGAATGCGGAAAGCTCTGTGTGCTAGGCTGGAGGGCTTTTTTAAAAAAAATTGTGTAAGCAACATAATACGTTCTTGCAGTAAAAGACTCAAGGAATACAGATGACATTAATGAATCTCTCAACACCCCCTTGCACCCAAGTCAGGTCCTCTCCAGAGGCAACACTGTTAATGACTAGGAAGGAGTCCTTCTGTTAGGCTAGACTTCCTGTGTCAGGCAAGGGGCACTCACTGGAACTTTCTGAGCCAGGTCCATGCCCAAATCGGGGACAGTCAGCAGAAGTGAGCAGATGACTCCTGAAGAATGGAATCATGCAAATGACAAGGTGGGAAAGAGTGAACAGGGTAGAAAAAAAAAAGAAAGTGAATCAACAAGCTTATAGGTGACTTCGAGGTTGACTGATGGAAACTGAAACCAAGGGGATGGAGACTGATCAAAGAGAGAAAGGAGACTAGGTGATCAAATACTTTCAAGGGAGGAAGTGAAGGGGGTTGGAGAGGACAAGGCCCACCACAAGCAGAACAAAGGGGATGGGAATACAGTATTTTCAGAGTCAAGGGTAGATACACCCACCAATATGGGCGGAAATTCGCCCCAAGACTGGTTTAGAGCTGAGAAGATCCTAGAGGGTCAGTTCAGTTTTCAAGCAGGAAAGACCTCCAGGGGTAACAGAGGCCAACAGGGGGCAGTAGGAAGGGCATCTACTCAGTAATTTAAAATCTGACCGGTGGTGAAATAACTGCCCTTGATACATAGTAAGCACCAATAAATGAGGAATTGGAAGACACCATTGGTTTTCTACCCCACAGTCATTCCTTATTCCTTCTTTCTTCCCTAGTTTATGAGACCCCAGTTTGCTTGTTTTTTGGTGGTACCACGTTCAGGGAAGATGGATCTTCCTCTAGCTCCACAGGATGACCATGACTTGGCTACACCAGCATGGTAATACCATTCCCCTTTGCTAGCAGTTGGTTTAGGGATGAGCATTATGGCCAGGTTGGCCAATTAAGCATAAGAGAAAGTCAGCTGGGGAAACTTCTGACAAAGATTATTTTCTCTGTCAAAAATACAGTGCAGGCCTGACACTGTATTCCTGCTAAGAGCTTGGCTACTTTAGAACACGATCCTTGGAAATATGGCTGCCATCTGAGGTGGTAAACCTCAGGACTAAGAGTGGACCGACTAGATACCAAAATGGAAAAACAAACAAACCAAAGGCCAGGGTCCTTTGTAACTGAAGTCCTGCTCCAAACCTGAAACCACCTACCTTCAGAATGTTTATTATGAAAGGTAATTAAATGTCATTTGAAGCCTGTTATCTGGGTATTCTGTGCAGTCACCTGAAGGCAGGTATATGGTGATTGGTGAGGTAATCTGTACTGGCTTTCCCTAAGGCCCTGAAATGTTTCCTTGGACAACAAAGGTCCTGCTGCATCCTGGACTTCGTGAACAAGAGGAAGGAATGGGGCAGCAGCTGGATGGGGCGGGTGCCTACAACTGCAGGAGCAACTCAGGAAGCAGTAACTCCATCCAGCTCAAATCAGTGCAGTGCAACCCAATGCAACTTAATCTAACTTAATAAACATTAATTGCACGTATTCTAGGTACAAAGTCCTTTGGGGAATAAAAGGATAAACATGGCCCACTATATTCTAGGAATCTCTCTCCTTTTCTTTAGTTATTACAGATCAAGGCCCTGTTGCTAGATTACTTCTTGGTTTCCTTCAGAGATTCTGTTTCCTTTCCCTGCACTTCAAACACAGCTATTTCCCAGGGCTTCACTCTCAGCAACGTGTTCTTAATCCCACTATCCCCCTGGAGAATCTTGTCTCCATCAATGGTTTCAACCACCTCCTACAGAAGAGGGACTCCCACATCCATTTCTCATGTCCTTCCTTCTCTTGCACAACTAAATCCTTATTTCTAGCTGTTTACTAACCATCTCCACTTAGATCTCCCATTGGTATCTTAGACACACGAGACCCAGGATCTTCTCTTCCAAACGCCCCCTCCTCCTTCTAGTCACATTATCAGTGGATGGCACCATCACCCAGCAGGTTCACCTGGCTACACCTGAGACCCAGACTCTCCTCTCTCTCCAAACCTCCCCATATAATTCCTGTCTTTTGGCTTCTAAGTGCCAAATTACTCTGTTCCTCACTATCCATGCTTCCTGCTTTAGGAAGTCTCTTTTAGGAAGTGCTTTAGTTCAAGTCTCGTCTGGATCACTACAAAACTGATCATTATTTTCCTACTGCCTAACAATGTTTATCTTTGAGCTTCTTTCTGCAAGGTGCATGGTACAGTTCTGCTTTGTTGTGGCCACAGGAGTTGCAGACTTCCTTTGGGACCTCCAAGCATTTGGGTCTGAAGGCTGGGAGGGTGTGCTTTAGCCCAGCCCAGTGACTGTCGATAACAACGGTCTCTGCTTCTCACTCCTGGTTCCAGATTGGTTTAGGAGCCCTGCTGCCAGTCTACCCTGCCTGGTCAGGTTAGGTGAGGGAACATCAACTGCAGAAGGCCAAAGTGCAGGACTCTGAGCTGCAGCATCTGCTTCTGGTGCTTGGACTTGAGAAGAAAATGTCTGACTGCCTGTGGCATGAAGGCATGAGCTGTGAGAGGGGCAGAGAGGCGTTTGGGGCGTCCAGAAAGAGGAAAGTATAGATGGTCCCTGGATTCAACCAGCATCAGCGCAGGGCACGAGCAGCATGGCTAGGCCCTGGGCAGCAGGAGTCCTGGCTTCTCCTTCTCACCAAGTCACTTCACCCGCTGAGCTTAAACCATCCTTCAGTGATTCTAGATCCTTCCACCAGAGTGAAATGAATGGGCCAGCATTGATAGGGCCATACATCTACTTTGTTATTTATATGTGTAAACTGTGAAATATAAGCCATAGTTCCATTTGTAATGCACCTATACATTTCATCCATATGGTACAACACTGTCCAATAGAAGTATAATAATGCAACCCACATATATAATTTTCAATTTTCTAGCTGTCATATTAAAAAACTAAAAAGCAGGTAAAATTCATTTTAATATATTTTGTTTAACCCAAATTCAAAATATTACCATATCGACATGTAATCAATATATAAAAATTATTACGTGATAGTTTACATTAGATATAGTGGCTAAGTCTTCAGAATCAGAAATAAAATGTGTATTTTACATTTACAACACATCTCAAATCAGGCCGCCACACTGCAAGTGCTCAGCGGCCACCTGTGGCTGCTTGCTACCATGTCGTACAGCAGCTCACGCCAGACATCTGAGGCCCTCTGAGATCATCCAGCCCCATCTGGGCCACCAGGTGACTGCAGCCCCATAAGTGGCTGTAGGCATGACACCCAGAAGAATGCTCCAGCCAGGCCTGGCTTAAATTACTGACCCATAGCATTACGAATAAACGATATGGTTGTGTTAAGCCCCTAAATTTGGGGTAGCTTGTTGTGTAGCAATAGGTAACTGTTACAGAAGTAGCCAGTGGCACTACTTTTACTAAAGAATGGGAAAGTCTTAGGAGTCCAAGGAAGGAAGGGATTAACTATTCAAGAAGGTAAAGAAGGGTGAATGTCAACTAGCAAAAGCAATGTTCAAACATGTAGTCAGTGTCAGAGAATTCATGTTTATTCAACATACGTCATTTTACCAACCCCGAGCCATCCTGTTATGCCGATATGTGGTTTGCCATGGGGATCACTTATTTACTCAAATGTTTAGAAAGTATCACATGCCTACACCAACAAGAGACATATCCTTGGTGCTCAGTATTAACAGAGGAGCCCACAGAATCTTCTTCCCTGGGCTGGGTTTGGTGCAGGGCTGAGGCCAGGATTGCAGAAGATAATGGTTTCTTTGTGGACCAGGTTAATTTGACCAGAGGTTTGGCTGCAGCAGACTAAGTAGGGGCTGCTGTTGCCTACCTGGGCATCTCTCCCCTTCACCCAGAGAAAACCAGTAATGCTTCCTGGCCTACCCCACCTAGCCCCACTCTAGGCCCCGCACTCCTCCAGGTAGAAGAAAACCTCTCTTGCCTCCTGTCCGTCCACTGTGGTGCGTGCAGGGGTGTAGTCAAGTGCCCCTCAGCTACACCTATGTCTGTGGCCTTTGGCCTTTCCTCCCAGCCCCAGACACTGCTGTAGAGACCAGCTCTGTGAGAGCTGCCCCTTCACACGGGTACACCCTACAGTGCCCAGGCCTCTGCCTACTTCCTGTACCCCTTGCTTCCAGCCCAGGGAATTCCAGTTGACACTGAGGGGTGAGACAACGCAGACCTATCCATGTGCAAGCCAGAACTGCAGAGGATTTAATGTCCAGTGGGATGAATCTTTGACTGATGGGAGAGGGCAACCCTTCCTCTCCTGACCAACTGTCCTGAGGACTGGTCATTTCTTATAGCCCAAAAGCCCAAGCCATTGGTTGGGCTTGATACCCAGTGGTGGCCAGATTGCTAACAGAGCCTCACCTTGGCTAACTCTCTTCACCTGCCTCTCTGGCTTCTTCCTCACTGTTCTCTGGGGTTGCACTCTCTAGCGAAGGTGTAGCACATCAGCCTCTGCAGTCCAGGGGCTCCAGGCCAAGATGTCAAGTAATCTAGCATCCCATCAGAGAGGAGAACTTTACATTAAATCCTCAAATACGACTTTAGGCACCTTGTGTCTAGCTGCTTGGATGGAGACCCAAATTTCTTTCATTCTCAATTGAGGTAATACCTTCTGAGCCCATCCCACTACGCTTGCCCAAGAAGGCCTGGCCCACCACTGGGCACCAGACCACCTGGCCACTGGGCACCGGACCACCTGGCCCACCACTGGCTGTTGCACCAGCTGGCTCACACTGGACACGGGACCACCTGGCCCACCGCTGGGCAATGGACCACCTGGCCCGCCGCTGGACGAGCACCAGCAGATGCCTGCACTGTTTGTTACTTCTTCTAATAATGCCTTGAGAAAAGGGTCTTGCTTTCCAAAGACATAGACACTGTTTTTCTTAAGTATCTTTACTTAGAAGGCTTCAAATGCTTCACCTCTCCCCCTCTCCTGCATGCCTAGTTCAGGAGCAAGAGCTTGGGTTCCACCCCTTCCCTTTACTACTTATAAAGTACGAGGCTGGTTGCCCTAAGGCCTGCCTTGTGCTGCTGCCTAGATTTTCGGGTAGAGCGGTCTGGTTTCCTCCGGCACACTGGAGGCTTTGTGAAGGCACACGCCAGGCCTCACGCAGCTCTGACCCCAGGCCCACTGCCACCACAAGCACATGCTCAGCAAACACTACCTGGATGAATGGATGGAAGGAGAGATGGATGTTACCAAGGAGACGTCTCATGCCTCCATCACTGACCACCTGAAGGGCTGAATAATGAACTCTTCCTGCAGGTCTAACAGCGGTGTGTCAGCCATGTCTGCCTCACTGCTCCACCGCAGAGGTGGAGGGCAGCCCTCAGACGGGGGGCCCACCAGGACCTGGCTGGTCTCATTCGATGGCTCTGTTACAGCCTCAAGGAAAGAAACCGGCTCTCGTTTGCACACACGGAGCAGCAGGAAAGGGTAGTCAGCTGCTAGAGCGGAACTGCCTTTTTAACGGCAGAATGATGCTGACATACGGTGGGGTCTGGTTACAATCGGCTACAAGCTTGGATGTTAACGGATTCCACACATTTGTACTCAGACGACCTGATGACCCCTCCCAGCAGCCAGAGAGATAGCACCAATTACCACACAGGGACTTACCTTCCCTGATGGTTCCTGGGACTCGGGACCTCTTAGATGCCTCTATTCTAACCTAAGGAAAGGACACAAGGGTAATTCACCATGGAGAGGATCTACCCGCTCCTGGGAAAACTGCTTGGAGAAAGAGAAACACACAGTCCCTGGATCTGACAAGACAGTCATTACTGGGTAAAAATACGTGTGCAAAAGTGAACTGTAAACCATAAAACTCGATACAGAAAGGTGGTATCATCTGCTGATGAAAAATAAATTAAAATGTTGAGATTCTGAGTCAACAGGGATTCTGTGGATTAACTACCATCTGCTCCACTTCTCCTCTGTTAACCTGGATAATGGACCTCTGAAACACGACCAAAAGAGTAATTTCTGATGACATCAATAATGGACAACTTAATACTTTAAAGTAAAAAAAAAATTAAGTGCCTCAGCCCAGCCACTCAGTTAACTTCCTCAGGGAAGAAGGGTGGAAAAGTGATTGGATACAGGTCTTTTGGGAGTTCCACACCTGGCTGCGATTGATTTAACTTCACTGATAGGAGGAATGTGTGAATCAACCAGGAAGAGAATGCCGTGTCATCCTAGTTTTCTTTCAACTTAAAAAATATCATAATTTTGGTTTTGAAGTGTCACAATATCCTCAGGTCAGCCGAAGAGACCCTGGATTTTTGCAGACTTGAGCTGGGATGGTGAGTTCACAGATCTAGAGCCTGTTCTTTCTTCTCCTTCAGCTCCCAACATGTTGCTGATTCTGGGAGTCGCTGCTCTAGCTCCCTCCAAATGAGGGCGGACCTCAAGGAAGGCACAGCTCCAACCCTCAAGCTGGCGCCTATTTAGAAGTAGAAAGCACTAGGCTTCTGAGCAGGTCCCTCTAACTCCAGGGCAGCCCAAGTTTCCCTGGAGGTGATGCAGTCCCCGAGACCATTAGGCAGTAGTAAAAACCAACCCAGGTAGTTGGTTATTGCTTGTGAGATGCCCAGCCCTAGAACCCAGCCTAACAGCATTCCAGCCCTCTTGTGACACTCATTCATTCATTCGATAGGTATTTCTAATCTCTATTACACGTGAGGTCTTCCCACCCACCCCTGGCACGCTGCCTCCCGGATCACAGTGACGTTCCACCTAGAAAACTGAAGATGCAGTGTGATGGGGTTGGCCCCAGCAGTTCCGGACATCATACTGCAGTGTAGGGGGCCGCTTTGGAGGCTGGCAAGATTCAGTAGACAGGACTATAGATAAAGGCCCAAAGACAAAGTGGGAGACAAGTCTGAACAAAGACTGGTGACAGTGCCTTCAGAGCAGAGCCAAGGAGCAGAAGAGAGAACACCAGGGAGTCCATCTGCAACCTCTGGTACTGAATGTGTGGCAGGGCCCCTTTACCACACGGCCTCAGGGCAGTGACTCATCTTCCACCCTGAGTGCCAGATGGGTAGGTGCCAGGGACTGACTTGACTTACATGGTCGACTTAAGATTTTTCAACTTTATGATGGTGGGAAAGCAGTGCTTATTCAGTGGAAACCAGCCAGGCAGACCTATGATATTCGGTATATTAGATGCATTAAATGCATTTTCAACTTATGATATTTCTAACCCACATTGGGTTTATTGGGCCGTAGCTTCATCATAAGTGGAGGAGCATCTGTGTTCATTAGTAGCAGATCCATATTCCTTAAACTTTCAGAATCAAAAGCTAATCAGGTTCCTGAAAAAATTAAACATAGCCCTGGGCAGTGTGGCTCAGTTGGTTGTAGCATCATCTCATAAAACAAAAGGTTGCAGGTTCGATTCCCCATCAGGGCATGAGCTTAGGTTGTGGCTTCGATGTACAGGTGGGGCGCGTGCAAGAGGGAACCCACTGATGTTTCTCTCCCTCTCTTTCTCCCCCTCCCTTCCCCTTTCTCTATGTCCTTGGGCAAGAATTAAAAAAATTAAACAGAATTGCTATATAATCCAGCAATCTCTCTTCTGGGTATCTACCACAAGAACTGAAAGCAGGAAAAAAAAATCAATAAAAAAATTGAAAGCAGGGACTCAAACAGACACTTGCATACCCATATTCAAGGCAGCATTATTCACAATAACCCAGAGGTGGAAGCAACACCAAGTCTCCATCGGCAGATGAATGGATAAACAATACGTGGTAAATTCATCAGGGGAATATTATTTAGCTTTCAAAAGAAAGTAAATTCTCACATGTGGTACAACATGGATGAACCCCAAAGATATTATGCTAAGTGAAATAAACCAGTCACAAAAGGACAAATATGGTATGAATCCACTTATATGAGGGACCTAGAGTCCTTAAATTCATGGAGACAGAAAGTAGAACAGGGGTTATGGGGGGTGGGGGAGAGTGGGAGGTTACTGTTTAGTGGGTACGGACCTTCAGTTTGGGAAGTTGGAAAAGTTCTGGGGGTGAATGTGGCGGTGGCTGCACAGCAGTGAGGTTGTGCTTAATGCCACCGACTGCAGGTACCCTTAAAATGGTTAAATTTGGGGTTCTATATATTTTGTCACAATTTTAAAAAATAGTTTATTTTTTATCACAATTTTTTTACAAGGCAAACAGGCATAAGCTATTCCCATGGTGAAGTAAAAATCATGACACGATTATACTGATGGGGTTAAGAGAACAGGTTATTTGAAATCAGGAAGGTCCAGCAAAACCCTGAAAAGGTGCAGTCCACTTAACTAGTCTCCAACTAGACTGGACATATTCAGTGCCTGGGTTCCAGTCCCAGCTTTGTCACTAAACTAGTCATATAACACTCGGCATGGAGTTGCTCCTTTGGGCTTCAGTTCACCGATATGCAGGATAAAAGGGTCAAGTCAGATCGCCAAGGCCCCTTTGTCTGGGCCAGGGGCTCTCAAAACACGGTCCTGGAGCAGCAGCACCACTGGGAGTATATTAAAATGCAAGTTACTAAGCCCCACCCCAGACTCACTGAGTAACACGGTGCAAGAACCCAGCCTTCTAGGTTTAAAAACCACTGAGACAGGGTTGAGCACTGGCCTGCTAACCAAAGGGTCGCAGGTTCAATTCCCAGTCAGGGCACATGCCTGGGTTGCGGGCCAGGTCTCCTGTAGGGAGCACCCCAGAGGCAACTGCACATTGATGTTTCTCTCCCTCTCTTTCTCTCTTCTTTCCCCTCTCTCTAAAAATAAATAAATAAAATCTTTAAAAAATAAAAAGAAAACCACTGAGACAGGACATTTTATGGTTTTTTTAAATCCTCACCTGAGGATATGTTTATTGATTTTAGAGAGAAAGGAAGGGAGAGAGAGAAACATCAATTGATTGCCCCCTGCATGCACCATGAGCAGGAGCTGAACCCGCAACCCAGGTAGGTACCCTGACCGGGGATTGAACCCACAACCTTTGGGCGTACAGGATGACGCTTCAACCAAGTAAGCCACCTAGCCAGGGACATTTTATGTTTTTATAACTAAAAATGTCCTGGGTAGGTCACACTTTCAAGGAAACAAAAAGTACATACACCCAAACATAAAACAAATGCATTAGAAAATGACCAGAAATTAATAGGATAATTACTTTTTAAAAAACATGAGGTGTAAACATAAAGTAGCAAATTCATTAAAAAAAATCAGAATTACTGTATCCAACTGTGTGCTGTCCTTAAAATTTTAAGAGCCTACCATCTGTGTTCTAGGGGATACAGCTCTTGCTCAAAACATTTTTGAAATTTTATTTGGAACCAACTTCTGAGTCAGTTCAGAAGCCAAATGAAATCAGCTTCATTTGTTAGAACTAAAAGTATCTCCATTCAGCTTGATCACACACCTACTATCCCGATAAGGTTGCTTCCAAAAATCAAATTACCCCTGAAAGGAAAAAGACTGGCCATCACTGGACAGGAAAAAAAAAAGTGCATTTGGGCAAATTCCAAATAGAACAACAGAATTCCATGCTTGGCATCTGGGCACCCAATCTGGAAGGGGCAACATTCAGTCGCCCAGCCTCAGACTGAGAGCCAGAGGGGGAGCAAGAGACCCTTCCGCCCGCACCTGCCCTTCAGAGGAAGTGGGACTGTCACTGCCATTTCACAGGGAAAGCAGCGGGGGCCAGAGGGGCTGAAGGTTTGTCGAAGGCGAGGAGACTAGCCGGTGGAACCAGACACACTTCAGAACAGGCGAATCACCTTTGAGCCCAGCAGTGGACCAGAACGGAACACCCAACCTGCCAGGCCATGATGTCAGATCAGAAGAGGAGGCTCCAGCCCAGCCACTTTCTTCATCCAACAAAGGGCTCTTTTGAATTAACTGAATATTTTGGCACCAGTCCTGGTTGATTCTTTCTCCTTTGGTGGGTTGAAAAATATTTCTAGCATCCTACAGAGTCCAGTCAGAGCAAAGAGGGTGGGAGATTCTTCCCCCATCTAGCCATGCAGACCTTCTGGTCCTTGGGAAGGAGGCACCCAGTGGGCTGCTACCCCAGAGAACTTCTGCCTGGCCCCTTGGCCAGAGGCCTCCCTCTTTGCTCCACTCTGTATTATTGTTCACTTCAGGGGAGAGGCAAAGGGGAAATACTAAAAGTGGAATATTAGTCCTGGCTGCTGTGGCTCAGTAGATTGAGTGTGGCCTGCAAACTGAAAGGTCACCAGTTCGATTCCCAGCCAGGGCACATAGCTGGGTTGCGGGCCAGGTCCCCAGTTAGGGGGCAAACGAGAGGCAACTGATAGATGTCTCTCTCACACATCAATGTTTTTGTCTCTTTCTTTCTCTCTCCATTCCCCTCACTGTAGAAATAAATAAATAAAATCTTTAAAAAATCAAATAAATGTGGAATCTTATTTTGAATATATATCAACCTTTTTTCTAATCCCACCCTCAATTCCTCAAAAGACCTTTAAAACCATCTTCCCTTATGGCTCTCCCCCCAACACCCTATGGTCAAAGCGCCACGTTTTAGTTTTATTTACTCGTGTGTTTTGCACTGTCCTCTCTTTTGTGTGTAATTCTCTCTCTGGTGGAATGCCCCGCCCAATGGCTGATGGGTGAAGTTCTCTCCGTTTTCTGTAACACCCGGCACAGTGCTGGGCACAGAGCAGACAGCCACCGTGTGGGGATGGCGCCAAGGGTGGGTTCCAGACTGCACCTCCCCACGGGACGGTCACTTGCCCGAGTGCTCGGCTGATGGGCGTCATCTCAGGGAACCCTCATCGCAGTGCGATGTGTGAGGTGCTGTTAGCTCCACTTTTCAGGAGACCGAGGCTCAAAAAGGTTGTCACCTAGTCAAAGTCAAGGGGAAGAAGAGCTTGGTGCAAATCTATGTCTCCTGGACTCCAAAAGCAGAGCTCTTGACACTTAGCCACTGCTCCCTCCTCCAGACTAAGTAGGGAGAACACCCACTCCTTGCCTCAACTCATGTGCCCTCCGTGCCCCAGCCAGGCTCTCCTGCCCTCCAGGCTCGGAAGGGGCAGGAGGTAGGCACCTCAAAACCTGGGAACCACTGGTGCTGGAAGAACTGGGTTGGTGCGGAGGGAAGCTGCTGCCAGAGAAGAGCAGTGCCTTGCTGGGCACAGACCTCGTCTTCCTTAGGCCTGGCTGCCTTTCCCACGTGGGGCCACTCCACACACAGCCATCACCGACAGTGCTGTCCCCAAACACAGTCTTGCTTGAAGCCCAGCACCTTCCATCACACTTGACAGGTTGGAAAGCCACATCACAGTCACGTGTCCAAGAAGAATAATTGATACTCCAGCAGAGAGCAGGATACATTTATTTTAACCTCCCAAAGCAGAACTTAATGCTTCTGAGGGAGGAGCGTGTGTGGAGACTGAGGTGCTGAAGTATTGTCACACAGATCCCACTGCCCACCTGAGATCCTGCCCCAAACAGGACGTGGCCAAAGAGCACTGAAGTGGGCGTTGGACACCCAGGTTTGGGTCCCAGCTCTTCAGTAACTCCCTGGTCCTCGGGCACCTCGGCCCTACAACAAGGGGGTCACTGCATAGCTTTAAAGGGCTCCCAGCTGCCCAGGTCTACAGTCCTGTGACCAGGCTGCAGAAGCCGCCTTGCCAGCCACCCGCCGCTGGCACCAGCCAGGCTGCAGACAGTGGAGAGCTGATGCGGGAGATAGGCCCTGATCCTGGCCCACTCTGTGGGAATTTGACCCTGCTCCTCCTCAGCCACAGGCCAGCGCTGACAGCTTTCCAAGGAAAATGCTGACCTCTGGCCTGGTTGACTCCCAGTCAAACAAAGGACAGCAAGCTGGTGAGCTGGGAGCATCCTCCCCGAGGGCTGGGTCATCTTCCACCTGCCAGCTGACTCGCACACACTCCACGCCCCAGCTGCACAGGCCACAGGAGGGGGCCCAGAGCTCCCAGGAGGGGCCACCATACCAATGTGACTTCAGTGAGGTGTGAGTGATGGGGTAGGAGGGGCCAGAGAGCAGAGTTTATGGGTCAGCGCACCAGTGCATCCTGCCCCGCACAGCTGTCACTCCAATCAGGCTTTCAGGGCCGGAAGTGCCCTCACTGCTTCACCCCGTTCTGGCCAAGCTCAGACTCCATTTCAGCCAGGCAGATATACAACCCAATGGCCCACGGGGGCTCTCAAGCATCAAAAGCGAGTCACCCAAAGCTCTTTCTCACTGTATTAAGACCTGCTCCTTCTTTCCAACCACTGCTCAAGATCTGCTTTCCAGAAAGTCCTCCCCCACTCCACCCTCAATGCACCCTACCTCACGAGACCTTACGTACATGATTTTCAATAGCTACACACAGGTTTCCCAAACTTGGCAATATATAGACATCTTCCAAAGGAAAAAATATCCCCAAACTCTCATGAGTGTATCTAAGAACCCACAGAGGTCTGTATACCCCAGTATGAGAGATACCGTCTTAAAAAAACAAAATCTAATTTTAGAAAAATTGTCTTTCAATTGCAAATTAGAATGGCAAACAAGAAGTTTCATCTTCACGACTAGTAGAGAGCACGCTGTAAACATTCTCACAGAATTCAATGTTCTCCATAAGCTGCACGGTTGTCACTCATTCATCCAATATTTATCGAGCTCCTGCATGTGCCAGGCGATGCTCTTGGCCATGGGACTTGGTGGTAAACAAGACACTGTCCCAGCAGTGGAGCAGCTGACCTTCCAGTAGGGGAGGCAGGCGACTGAACAGCAAACAAGTAATGTCAGCACCGACAGTGAAAAGTGCCGTTGAAGAAAAGTAAAGCAGGGAGAGAGGGCAAGTGAGGACGTGGGAAGGACAGAGAGGGCTGGTTTGACAGAGGATGGTCGGACAATGATATCACAGCAAGGGCCTGAATAAATAAGGTGAAAAGTGAGAGTGAGCTGGGAAGGGCAAGGAAGGGCCCCGGGCAGGCCGGAGCCAGTGGAACGGTGGAGAAGAGCCCAGAGCCTTCTGCTGCTCTGGCAGAGCCTGGGGAAGAGCGGCAGTAAGGGCCACAGAGGCGAGTCCGACTTCGTGGGAAGTGTGGAGGGAGGCCGCTGGAGGGTCTGAAACCAGAAAGTGCAGGGTTTTTCCTCCTGTCTTTGCCCACTTCCCATGCCACTCGTGTGTCTGGCTGTCCCATTGGACTGGGAGCTACTGGGAGCTCACTGATGGCAGGAACTGTGTTCCCCTCCCTTCTGACACAGGGCCCCACACACAGCGGAGCTGTGCTGGGTAGCCTCCAATCCAGAAACGTGCTCCTGGGGCAGGGACGCTAGTAGCATTAGTTCTGGCTGGCTCCAAAATGAGAAGAGAGGAGAGAACTGTGCACCTGTCCTCGAAGGACGGGCCTCCTACTGGAACTGTCCCCCACCAGCCACCTAAAGCACAGCAGCTCCACACAGGTGTGGCCTACCTCAGATGCACACAACCACAGAGATGGGCCGCCCGGGGGCCTGGGCAGCCCAGGTGGAGGCTCAGGCAAGGCTGGTACCCGCTCCCCACTCTCCATGCTGGGGTTCCATCGTGGGCAACCACTGACTCCAGGCCCCGAGTCAGCATCACCACAACAAACAACCTCTCCCTCCACTGCAGCCACTACCCCAGGGGAACCTCAGCTGCCTGTATCCATAGCAACCAGTCTATGTGAGTTGTAGTCCCCAGAGGAAGGGAGGGAGCCACACTCTGTGCTGCTCATTCTGAGCAGAAGCGTTTCTGCTGTGGGTTTGGGAAGCTCCCTCCACACCCACCCCGGTTCCCACAGGAGGTGTCCTCATCCACGTTCATCTGTCCCTCTCTCCGGCAGCAAGGTGCAAACGGAGACCATGCAGCGATGTGAGGACAGGGTTTTCTCTTGGGTTCTACTTGAAGCTGGTCCTGCACTAAATCTTGCTTTTAAATTAAAACCCAGGAAGTCAGGGTCAGGAAACCAGAAAATAAAACAAAATCACACAGCTGGGAAGAACTTCAGATGTTCCATTCTCCTGTGTCTCAGATGGCATCTCTCCCCACTCACAGAGGAAACCCAGGTCTTTACTTTTTTAAACATGTTTTTTTTTTTAATCCTCACCTGAGGATTTTTTTTATTATTGATTTTAGAGAAAGAGAGGAAGGAACGAACGAACGAAGGGAAGGAGAGAGGGAGGGAGGGAGGAAGAGGGGGTGAGAGTGACAGACACGCCGACTGGCTGCCATTCCGGTGTACGCTCCAACCACCTGAGCCACCCAGCCAGGGCCCAGGCCCCCCTTTTTTTTTAATGAATTAAAAATTAAAATGCCAACAATAAGCACTTTGCTTTTCTCTCAATTCCTTAAAAGAGATCCCAGCCTGGGACCCTCATTTCAATGCTCACGCCCTTTTTGGTGGGGCCAGCAGAGCCTTCTAACTACCTTAACCCTCCAGGTTATGGTTTAAACATGGGCAGGGATAAGGGGTTGACTGAGGCGAGTGGAAAAGAGGTTCACTGGTTTTCTTTAAAAATAAATCATTCACTGCCCCTGCTACAGAGATGCTAGCTGAGTCTATTTTCCAGCTCTAGAAAAACATGTTCAAATTCACAAGGCAGGCCTCCTTCAGAAACAGGGCACACCCAGCCAGCTTCCCCCCAGGCGTGGGATGGTGGCACCGCCAGCTGCTCCTGCGACCAGGGCCCACCTGCCCTGAGAACCCCAAGCCACCTGACCACTGGACAGAAAATGCCCCTTCCTTATACTTAAAGCGAACTCATTCTTGCAACTTCTCTCTCGAAAGATGTCAAATCTTTAAAAAAAAAAAAGCAGAACAAACAAACAAACTCAATTGTCTTCTCTCTATTCCTTTCTGCAGGCTAAGGAAATAACTCTCTCAAGTTCCAGTCTTCACTCTTCCTCTCTTGCCAAAGAACTGCCCTGTCTTCAGAAGAATAACAAATCCCATAGTCCTCCACAAAGGAGAGAGGGAAAACTATTCCATTTGGCTGCCACCAATCCTGAGAAAGCACGCCCAGCAGACTTGCAGAGGCAGACACCTGCAGCCTAGGAGGGGGTCCCCTACCCCCTCTATGCTACCCTCCCTCTGTCCTTCCTCCCCACATTCCTTATTCTGCACAGACAGGGGGGTGCCATTAGCCCCAGCTTCCTGCCTGTAGAATGGATAAGTGAACCCATCCAATTGTTCTGGGGGGAAAAAGGGACAGTGTGTGTGACACACTGACAGGGTCTGACACACAAATGCTGGTTGCTATTAGCTATTCTTTAGGGGGACCATAGATTTCCTGAGAGCAGATGCCAATGTGCTATAGCTGAATTCCCACATTTAGCTCACTACCTGGCACATGGTATTTTAAAACATAAAAACGGTCTGGCCAAGATGGAGGCGTAGGTGGACACACTGTGCCTCCTTGCACAACCAAAATTAAGGACAACAAAGATTTAGAAACAAGAAAACAACCAGAACTGATAGAAAAATTGAACTGTACGGAAGTCTGACAACCATTCACCCAGACCACCGGTAAGAGGGGTGGAGTAGCTGCAGGAAAAAGTGGAGGTTGGTGGACCGGGCGCACAGGCAGTGGCTGGAAGACCCCAGGAGCACAGGCAGTGGCTAGCAGACCCAGGGCACCAGGTGGCAACCGGCAGACCCAGTGAGGCCATGCAAGGTGGCTGGCTGACCAGGTGGTCCCACGTTCGCACACAGATAATCCAGGTGAAAACAGGGAGGGAGACAGACCTCGAAACCCAGGGCCATAGCGCTGAGAAATAAAGCCTAAAAACACCTATTGAAAACACTTGTGGGGGTTGAGGTCCAGGAGAGACTCCCAGCCTCACAGGAGTTTGTTGGAGAGATCCACAGGGTCCTAGAACGTACACAAGCACACCCACATGGAAATCAGCACTAGAAGGGCCCAATTTGCTTGGGGGAAGTGGCAGAGAAGACTGAAGTAGGAGAGAGTGGAGCAAGCCCCGTTGTTCCCTCTTGGACCCCACCCCCACATACAGCATCACAACCCAGCGACTGAGCTGCCCCATGTGGGGGACACCTCATACCTAACAGCCACGACCAGACCAAAAAAAAAAAAAAAAAGGCTCAAACGGGAGAACAGATCAAAGCCCCAGAGCCAATTCATCTAAGCAACCAAAAGATAGCCAACCTATCAGATGCACAGTTCAAAGATCTGGTGATCAGGATGCTCACAGAATTGGTTGATTTTGCTCAAAAATTAGATGAGCAAATGAAGACTACCATAAGTGAAATGAAGGAAAATGCACAGGGAACCAATAGAGATGGGAGGAAAACTGGGACTCAAATCAGTGGAGTGGACCAGAAAGAAGAAAGAAACAACCAAACAGAAAAGAATGAAGAAACAAGAATTCAAAAAAAATTAGGAGAGGCTTAGGAACCTCCAGGACATCTTTAAATGTCCCAACATCTGAATTATAGGTGTATCACAAGGGGAAGAGGAAGAGCAATAAGTGAAAAACTTATTTGAACAGATAATAAAGGAGAACTTCCCCAATCTGGCAAAGGAAATAGACTTCCAGGAAGTCCGGGAAGCTCAGAGTCCCAAAGAAGGTGGACCCAAGGAGGAACACACCAAGGCACATTATAATTACATTACCCAAGATTAAAATGAAGGAGAGAATTCTAGAAGCAGCAAGGGATAAGGGCAGAGTCACCTACAAAGGAGTTCCCATCAGACTGTCAGCTGATTTCTCAAAAGAGACCTTGCAGGCAAGAAGGGGCTTGAAAGAAGTATTCCAAGTCATGAAAGTCAAGGACCTACATCCAAGATTGCTCTATCCAGCGAAGCTGTCATTTAGAATGGAAGGGAAGATAAAGTGCTTCTCAGATAAGGTCAAGTTAAAGGAGTTCATCATCACCAAGCCCTTATTATATGAAATGTTAAAGGGACTTACCTAAGAAAAAGAAGATAAAAAATAGGACAGTAAAAAGACAAACTCACAGATATTAACAACCACACCTAAAACAAAAGCAAACTAAGCAAACAGCTAGAACAGGAAGAGAAAGACAGAAATGGAGATCACATGGAGGGTTAGCAACAGGGGAGTGGGAGGAGAGAGGGAGAAAAGGTACAGAGAATAAATAGCATAGATGGTGGGTAGAAAATAGACAGGGGGAGGGTAAGAATAGTGTGGGAAATGTAGAAGCTAAAGAACTTATGACACATGGACATGAAC